>JAXCHB010000061.1:4667500-4855000 GCA_036926305.1 Uropetala carovei | reverse complement strand
TCATAACTTCGGCTGCGATGTAACCAAACCATTCGTTAACTTGGAAAATATCAACGAAACACTCACTCCCGCAGAGGCAAAGCCTGCACATGGTATACTTGTGTCTACACTCCATGGTGTTAGTTTTTATAAGCACGATAACAATAATTTCTCTTTCCTATCCAATAATACATTTAACACTTCTAAGGACGGCAATCATTTCCAAGTCCAAAACCACGGAGGTATAAACCTCCAAGCATCTCCAAGTCCAAAACACAACGATCGAATGGATTCGATGTATCGTTCCATCAATTCCTCTAATCGCAATTTTGTGCGTGGGAACGAGAGCGAAAGTTTGTGGAACAATGGGTGATCATGTGCGATCCCTCGGCAGCGTAAAATATGTGGAGTTAACACGAAAATAAGAAAAAATTAACAAAGTAGGTACACGAATACTTTTCGTTGCGTTATTAACCTTTCAAAAGCGTCCTGCTTACGCAGTACGCTATATAGAAGAACATTTTGTATGCCGCCATTCGTTCGCAATACGCCACAGAGATCGCTAGATTTCTTAATTTTTCGTGGAAAATAAATTTTTAAAACCTATTTAAATTTGGATGGATAAATAAATAAATGGATAAAAGCTACAAGGAGAAACCACATTAGCGTAAATTTAATCCTAAAAATATTTTCTGAATTTCCAAATAGTCCAAAAATGTCAGAAGAATTTTAAGAAATGTTTTGATATTTTGGGGAAGGAAAATGAGGATGTTCTGAGGCATGTACCAACGAGTTCTGGAGCGCATTTTAAGTTCTCGGCCAGCAATAAAAATTTATTTTGTACAGCGAAGAGAAGAAGAAACAGCTCAAGTAATTTGGAGTTTTGTGCAGGATCAGAAAGATGAGCTTCAGGATGACTCTGCCTGAGTTTTATCTTTACTTTGCAAATCATTTTATGGCCATTATGACCAAAGCTATTTCGTTACTAGAATGTGAAACAGTTATAGTACATGAAATAATGTGAATGTTAAAAGAAAAACTTGAATGCAGATTGAAGGATAAGTTTTTTAGGTATAAAGTAAATTCCAGTTTGAGTTAGCTTGATTCAGGAGACAGACAAAGTTCTTAAAAGAAACAACTCAAGTTCAGTATAGGGCAGTTGATTATCTCAGGAAGTGGTACAATTTTGAAAATAATCCATTTGAATATTTTTCAGTTATTAACTTAAAGAATGAGAACCTTAAATATGAAGGTTTTTTGAGTGATCAAAAAATGTGAAGGTCGATTTAGATGAAAATAATTTATACGATGAGATTCAATTACTGAACAAATTTCTACCACAAATACAAGTACTTGATGTGTCCATTGACATAAAGTGGGTTTAAATTTTCTCCAGATGTAATGAGTTTAATGAATTGCCAAAACTTGTAGCCAAAATTTTATCTATTCCAACAAGTAATGCCCAGGTAGAAAGAAATAAATTCAAGTATTACTGGTGCAAAAATCTTTTTATTTTTTATAATAGCTCATTTTAATGTCTTTGGAAACTAAAACATAAATAAATATATATATGTCCTCATGTATGTGTATGATTACTAAATATGTGTATAGTATTGTGTAGTGTATTCTACAAAATTGTCTCTGCATTTCAATTCATTCTGAACACCTGAATTCTTTTTTCTGCTTTGTATGTGTCAATATATTTTTATGATTTTTTTATTTTTCATCTGGAATTTAATATATATATACACACACAACCATGCACGCACGCATGCACACACAAACACACTGTTGGACCCTGTATCCGGCTACCCAGTATCTGGAACGCTCCGGAAACCAACAAAGTGTAATATTTAAAATGTGTGCGCCAAGTAATTTGTGTTTGTTGGTGGCACTACTGATGTGCGACTATTTTATAACCAGTGGATGATGAAGGCTTGTATTCTCGTGATTTTTGCTCACATTTTTAATGCTTTTTTTAGGTGCGTTTCACTTACAGCGTGAGCGCCTATTATCGTCGGTCGGTCCGTCCGTCCGTCCGCATGTTCGTTCTCGGCTTCTACAGAACGGATTTTTATGAAATTTGATATTAAGGACTTTCAATCAAATATAATAAGAAAATCGCAAAAATGAATCACGTACGCCAATCAGGGGTATCACTTTACTAGAGAAAAAATTAAATTTTCGTCATATCTCATAAACTATTGTTCATATCAAAATATTTTTCAAATAAAAGTTGTAGAACTGATAAAGTAGAGTATTTCCTTCTCTATATATTTTCATCGTAGGAGTAGCCGTTATCGAGAAAATCAAACAAGAAAGTCTTATATGGAGTTGAACTTGGAAAATTTTTTGCATGGTTACTTCATTGTTGCTAACATAAACAATCTCCCAAACAAACGTTTCATTTCCTTACGTGTGCATGTAATACTATTAAATCGGAAGAAAATGGATTATTTATGATGAAGAAAAGGACTTTATAACGCTATTTCCCTTACGTACAGGTATATAATTGCTTTCTAATACTCCATTGCACGAAACGCGCCCCATTTGTGATACGTTGTACGCTTTCCTAACTTGTTTTAGCCCTGTTCACATATACCCGTAGTCATTATGTCAAAGA
The DNA here is from genome assembly GCA_036926305.1 of Uropetala carovei. Lineage (NCBI taxonomy): Eukaryota > Metazoa > Arthropoda > Insecta > Odonata > Petaluridae > Uropetala > Uropetala carovei. Next base: position 4,852,398 of record JAXCHB010000061.1, on the reverse strand, counting down.
GGCCTGCAGAAAAACCTCTGGGTGGCAAGAGGAATCGCGTATCTCTAAATATTAAGGATAAAGTGGAGTTACTAAAACGTCTAGACAAAGGTGCATCTTGTATTTGTATAATATTATTATGACTCATGTTATGAGATAAATTGGACCCGTAGTATGTTTACTAAATTTCATTGCAAAAATCTCGTGAATGCTTGAGAGGTGCACCTTCTTGCTTTAGCATCTTTCATTACTAGGAATGTGCTACATGCTCACAAAGAGTAAACCAAATCAGCGACAAACATGTCGTTAGGTCCCCCAGTTAGTCACATCAACAAATAATGCAAGCTACTGAGTTGAGATAGCAACAACGTCATACAGTAAATTGGCCAAACTGATGCTGCATAGAAAACCACAGCGTCACTGCTGCCAATTCTTTTAGATCAGAAAGATATCTATAAAATAGTTTTCATTTACGACGTCTGATCAAAAAGTTCTAAGACACAACGTATTGCAAAAGAAGAGTTGAAGGTAAAGGGCCAAAATTCTGAGCCAGCATAGACAATGAATCATTAGAGTATTGTCAAGTTGAGAGGCGTCTTTGCCCTCAGTCGCAGTTGTAATGGATACAAAAGAAGAACGGGAAAACGGAGCAGAAAGTCTCCGACTGCGAAGAACCGCTTACGGTGATGCTTGTTTAAGCAAGCCATTTGTTTATCAATGGATAAACTGTTTCCGACACGGTCGAGAATCTGTTGAAGATGACCCACGTCCGTCAACTTCACGCAGCGACGAAATGGTTGCTAAAGTGAATGAAAAAATTTGTTCTGATCGCCGATGAACTGAGGATATCGTACGGATCATGTCAGGCGATTTTTACTGATAATCTTGGCATGCGTCGAGTGTCTGCAAAATTTGTCCCAAAACTGTTGAGTGATAACCAGAAAGTTTGCCATCAAGAAGTGCGCAAGGACCTGACAACGAGGGGAGAACTGGACTTTGATTTTATCAGTTGCATTGTGACTGGTGATGAAACATGGGTGTATAGTTATGACCGTGAGACAAAATTCCAGTCGTCCCAATGTAAGGCCCCTTACACACTCGGCTCTTCTGAGCCGCTACTGTGAGCGCCTGGTTGATCCGCTATGCGGCTCTGTTGAGCGCAGCCGAGTCAGGTGGATCCTCGGTAATCCCTTTGCTCAGGAGTACCAACTTCTCAAGAGTCCCGATCCGATGTCTTTCCTCCTTTTTTCATCCAGCCTATCAAAATCTACGTGGTAAATGCGGCATATTTCCATCCAGGCTTCCTGTCTCTTTGTTCTGTTACTGTATTCTTCAGAAGAGGATTCCCAAATGGATGGTCGCTCTTTAATTTCATGGATAAAATTTTCCACATCAAATACCGTGACAGCTTTCTCCATTCCTTTGAAACAATTTGCGTTAGTTACTATTATAGTAGTAATTATGGTTATTTTTAATTTATCGATAAGAACAGTAAACATTAACAAATACAGTAATAATTTATAGTATAATTTACTTAGCAGACTATATAAAATGTAGCACCAACCGCACGATTGACGCGACAACGTTGATTCACTCAACAGCGTGGCAAGACTGACTTGAGCTGCAGCTCACAGAGCCAAGTGTAGAAGGCTTCCGTTTAAATACACAGAAAAATCGTCCCCGCTGGTAGCGGCGACCAGCGGGGAGAGCCGGATAGTGGTTCTAGAGCCGCAAACCCGGCTCTTGAGCCGCTACGCGGCTCTAGTGTGAAGAGTACCGGCTCTGTTTGATTGCCTTTCCTTATCTTTCCTTCCCCGTCACTCGCTTCAGCTCACGGTAGCGGCTCAGGAGAGTCGAGTGTGTAAGGGGCCTAAGTCGCCAAGTTCTCTCCATCCAAAGAAAGCACGACAGGTTTGGTCAAATGTGAAAACGATGGTGACCGTTATTTTTTTGACATTCAGGGCATAGTGCACAAAGAATTTGTTTCGACTGGCCAGACAGTAAACCAGGCCTTTTATAAAGACGTTTTAATTCGATTGAGGGAAAAAGTAGGGAGAAAACGCCCCCAGGTTTTTCAAAATGAGTGGTTTCTCTACCACGACAATGCTCTTGCTCACACCGTCCTTTCCATTCAACAGTTTTTGGCCCAAAAAAGTATATTCCTGTAGTACCCCACCTTCCATACTCACCTGATCTCGCTCCTGATTTTTTTCTATTCCCTAAAACAAAAATGAAGCTAAAAGGACGAAGATATGAGGACATTCCCACCATCCAACGGAATGTGATATCGGAACTCGGCACCCTCAAAGTTGAAGACTTCCAGTGATGCTTCCAGGAGTGGCAGAAACGTTGGGATACCTGTATATCAGGGAGGAGACTACGTCGAAGAGGACAGATAGGAAAAATGTTTTATGTAATTTATTTTTGTTTCTGTAAATAAAGTCAGAACTTTTTGATCAGACCTCATATAGTGAATTTGGTTCTTTATTTCCTATCCCATTCTAAAGCTGTTTAACCCATTCAACGAGGCACCGAAAATCCGAGTTCTTTGCCAGTGACTGAATCCAGTTTCCTTACGTTTCCAGTAGAATTTAGTGCAAGAAATGCAGATATGAAAAAATTTAACGAAAAAATGCAAAAATAGATTTTTAACGATTTTTTAAAATACTTGCCGATACAACGAGTTATTACAGAAAAAATACGCAAATCGTCGAAAAAAAGTAATAATATAAAAATGAATTTTCCTAAAATATAAAAAGGACCTGGAAAGAAATGAAAACAACTTTAATCGATAATAAAACGACTAATTTTCATTCACTGACGGTAATTTGAATCGAGTACTTACCGACAAATTATTAGAGGAAAAACACGTAAATCGTCGAAAAAATTAACGATGTACAAATGAATTTTCTTATAATATAAAAAGGAATTGGAAAGAAAATAAAATAACCTTTAATTCGTAATAAAACTAATTCTCAATCACTATAGGAAAATCAGAGTGAGTACGTACCCAAAAAAAGAAAAAGTCGAAAATCCGAAGAAAATCTACCAATTGCAAAACGGACTTTCCTCAAGCGCTGGTTAGGGTCAAACTGATGGCTGGAGACGCATAGGAAACTCATTCCGCCGGCGGTCCCTTACCCAGACCGCTAGAACCAGATGTAGAGCTATGACTGGAATTGCAGTCACGCCGCATGGAATGGATTAATAGAAGGAATAATGCAAAATTTTTAACAAACAAATCTGTAAACAGGTAATGTGACAGGAATGATTAAGTTCATACACATTATTCTACATCCTATGAGTTTTAAAATGTTTACATTGTTCATTATACGTACTATAATCGTTAACTAAATAAAATTTGCTTATTTTTGTTTTTTCTTAATGAGGCGTGTTCTGCAGGAAGTCTACCTGGGGATTTTGAAAAGGCTACAGCAATTAGCTGATGAGCTAGTGAAATATGGAATACGTATTTGAAGAGGATGTAATTGTAACTGTATGGAAACAATTCGGTGTTTCATACATTTAATTAGCATACGTATAACGTGGATTATCGACGATTAGCGTGGTTTTCTCCTTAGTTTACCAAAAAAGCAAGAATCTGAAGCAAGGTCAATAAACTTCAATTTCTGATTTTAAGTGGAAAATAAGGATTACCCTCGTATAACGCACGCCTCTATTATTCAACTAAAAATTTGCTCTTCAAACTGCGTGTCATTCGTGAGTATATACGGAGCATACCAACTTGACGTTCTTTACGCTACCAGGATAAGGGAATTATAAATGACACAATTTATATAAGTCATTGTTTTCTCTTATTTTTTTAATGTTAACAATTTAAATTTCAGTCATTCCACTCAATGACGTAATATAATTAATTGTACAGTACGGTCAAACGTGATATTCCCCTCCTTTTTAACGTTTTCATTATTGCAATATTCCTTTCCATCAACCGCATTTGAAAGAGAGCCACGTTCGGCGAATGTTTTTCCATAAATTTCAAATTTTTACGCTTTCTCGCCGTGATAGACTCGGCTGTGATTTTTAAGATAATGTTTAGCGGCAAAATTCACTCCGCAAAATTCACACATGTACGGCTTTTCTCCGCTGTGAACGCGTCTGTGATTCGCGAGAGAGCCGCTCTGAGAAAATTTCCTGCCGCAAGTTTCGCATTCATATGGCTTTTTGCCGCTATGAGTTCGTTCGTGATCTACGAGGATACGTTTGTGAGCAAAATGCTTTCCGCATACTTGACACGTATACGGTTTTTCACCCGTGTGGCTGAACATGTGTATTTTCAAGGTGCATGGACGTGTAAATCTTTTGCCGCAAATAGTACAGGGGAAAGGTTTCTCTCCGCTGTGTGTCCTTAAATGTCGTTTTAGGTGACATATCCAATTGAAAACTTTGCCACACGAATCACATACGTATTCCCTAACTCTTTTATCTCTCTTTACTTTATTTGACGTTTTTCTCCGCAATCGTTTCTTAAGAGAATCACTCGTTTTACGTTTAGTTCCAGAGGTAACATTGGTATCGACTTGTGAGTCTCTTTCTTCGCTGCAACTTTCCTCGTCGTTCATCACATAACCGTGTAATTCCAAATGTCTTATTAGTACGTCCTTTTTTTGAAAATCCTTTCCGCAGTCGTGACACCTAAAATGTTCCCTATATACCTCTGTCTCCTCAACTCCGAGAGGAGCTTTCTCCCCTCTTTCCCTCGCACTCCCTCTCTCTGCGTCGCTATTTCTCTCTATCTTGAACTCCGATGTCCCTTCGTCTTCTCGAGTGACGTCCACACTTGTGTCAACACATATCGTTTCTTCATGTATCTCTATCGTCCCTCTCCTCATCTCAATATCACTCGATTCCACTCTGTTTAAATCACTTTCCTCATCTGGAAGCACGTCTATCCTCTCACCCTGAGATATACAATCCCTCTTCACTTTAATATCCACTTCCCCGATCTCATCTCTTGCATTTGGTCCATAAGATTCACGGCGAGTTCTCTTCCAATGGCGTGCCAAATATTGCAGTGATGTCAGAGCATTGCTGCATTTTCTTACCTGTAAAAAACGATTTAGTGAATTATTAAAACATTAGCTTAATATCTGAAAACATCCCTTAACGATGCAATTTGATGTAGAAAATTCAATCTCTCCGTATATAATAGCCGTTTCCTCTCGTGCGTACTGCCGTGGAAACTGCAATTGTTGAAGTTTATTGTTGGCTCGATCCCAATGTATAAGAAACGTTTATAATTGTGAAGAACTCTTATTAAAATTTTCAGTTTATATTTGAAATTCAGTGATATGGAAATTAATCTTCATAATTTTCTGGAAGTGCCTCGTAATTTTGTTTTTTGTTTTACAAAAGGAACCCAGAACTTGCCGAAACTTACTTGCCACAACTGCAGCAACAGCCTCTATTAATATAATTAATAATATAGTTCATAATGACGTGTTAACTTAATTTTCTTAGTAGATAAATAGAGTTATAGGTATATATTTAGGTAGATACTGCATTGGTGCTGTAGTGATTAACGTATCGACTTACGTTACTGGGTTTGATCCATGCAAATTGAGGTTCTTTCACACAAAAAATACATCAGTAAGCAGTAATATTGTCACTATGGTATAATAAATAAAGGAAGAACTCTCGACACGGTGAAGGCAATGAACAGAATAGGAAAATTAAAAAAAACTCCAATTCACCGTAAAGGCGGTACTTACGTGTCAAGGCACAGAAGACTCGCAGGACCACTTAGGGGACGCGCGTTTCGACAGCTACTCTGTCATCTTCAGCAATGTCAATGTGTGTAGGGTTAGGCGGAGTATTTATACTGTTGTTGACCGTTAGAGAAGTAGGGGAGGGGAAAGAGAAAGGTGTATTGATAAGATAAGATAATGAATAACGACGCTGGCCCTATCCCCCACTCCCCTCTATTTCAGTTAATGATCAATACACCTTTCTCTTTCCCCTCCCCTACTTCTCTAACGGTCAACAACAGTATAAATACTCCGCCTAACCCTACACACATTGACATTGCTGAAGATGACAGCGTAGCTGTCGAAACGCGCGTCCCCTAAGTTGTCCTGCGAGTCTTCTGTGCCTTGACACGTAAGTACCGCCTCTACGGTGAATTGGAGTTTTTTTTTAATTTTCCTATTCTGTTCACTATGGTATAAAGCTGAAAACAAATGCTGTTGGCTGTGTCTAAATCCAATAGAGCCATAGGCACGATTTGTTTGTATAGCACATGACATTCTCCATAATACAGGGGAATGAGTATGATTGCTCTCTTTAAATAAGCGTCTCCATTATTAACTATTATGTCAATGAACACTTTTTAAAGACTTTCAAAAATAGTTGCATTAAAAAAGGGGTAAGCAAACAAAACTGTTAGCACTTAATTTGGTGTAGAGGCGTATATATTTACCTTTTTTTAATTATTTCCTGTGAAGATTCGTATTCACGGCTTGAAATTGGAAAGTATACAATACTGTAGTTTACTTTTGAAGATGGAATTTAAATCCGTGTAGAGTTATCGTAATTTTTTTAGTTTTCATTGGATAAAGTTGGAATTTTTCTTGGCCTCAATAATCGACAACCATGGCAATTGGGTCAATGTTTCTACATCGCTAAGCTTTTAATGGAATTCAGAGGGCATCATTATAATGCCTTTAATATGAAATATGGCCAATGGGAGAATTCTGAAATCATTATAATTTCATTGTCTAAGGGTTGTTTTTATCCCTATATTCCAATAAGGCCTAAATGCTTCCATAACACAAGCTCAGTCTACTAGTATCCATAAAATCTTAAGTAATTTTCTAATCTTAAGTAATTTCTATTGATAAAGGAAGACTTACTATATTGCTAGATGCCTCAGTTGTAGTGTCGACATCATTTGTGACCTCTTCTGGTTCTGTTTTTATAGATGCTGAAGACTCCTGAAATTTCACAAGGATCTGCATTATTGTTAATGGCCAAAAATGAAAGAGATAATTGATCTAATATATAGTAAACTCGCTTAGAACAAAGAACTCCGTATAACGGAAATTATCGAGTTCCCAAAAAATTCACTTATCTACTATAATATATTTTGAAGCGTGTTTTTGTGTATTTGAGTGTTAGTCCATGGAACTCCTCCTAAACGATAAAAGGTAGAATAACCAAATTTGGTATGATTCTTCCTTACATCCTAACTTAGTGAACGGTCAAGGTTTGGTCAACCGGGATTAATCAGTGCTGCCAATATAGAGGATTAACATTTTTCCATAAAATAACACGTATGAATCCATTTCTTGACTTGCAAGGTATTCTTTCTTCAAGCATTATAATACGTAAATATGGACCGATTTTTTTTGTTTTTACTTTATTCGACGAATAAAACTCTATACTATCTTATTCCTGCGAGGTTTCCATGTCACACGGTCGAAGTTTTCAGAAATACGCTATTTGTTTCGAAATATTGTTGATTTTTCGTACCCCTCCCGGGCGTAATCAAGGCAGCCGTCATTGTTATCTCCGATTCAATTAGCTTCAATGAAGCTTACAAATAGATGAACGTTTAGCATTATTCGCTCCGCACTTTTGTTTAAGCAACGAAATGATCGATGTTTATGGATAGCAACATAAATAGATACTGATTATTATTCAGGAAGCGTTTATTGATGAATGTAATTGAACCTTCTATCGTCTATTGAATACTGGAATCTTACATTTTTTGTAAGTAAAATCATTATATTCTACATTATAATGTTTGTTAATGTAAATAAGGTCACATATCTGTTGTACATTTACCGGAGTCAGTGTTCAATCATGGACAACTGTACGTTGCTTTTTCAAGCCATAAAAGTATATATTTCAGCGAGGCATAATTACACAAGAAATGAAGCTGTATTTGTCAAAAGTGATATGATAGGAAATAAAATTATAGTTATATTTTAATGCAATAGGCTCGGAAATGGATTGTTACGAGCAAACATGATTGATTGTTAAGAAAAGCTAATTGTAATTTTAAAAGTGTCTACTATATATTTTAAAGAGTTTGTATGTTGTGCTGTAGTAGCTTCCCTATATCCGTTGAAATTCAACGAGAAATTCTGCTCGTAAAACTATATAGAAAACCTCTATATTACGAACCTCCTATAATTACAAAACCTCCAAATTACGAAATTAAAATTCCATACGTTCCACTAAAAACAAACTTCCATATAGCGAAATTAAAAACAAAGAATACTGTACCCCAGGGGTGGACAAACTTTTTACGCGGCGGGCCATATAGGGAGTTGTTAATCTTTCAGCGGGCCACTAGAAATCGTAACTAAAGTAAAATTCATTACGATCGTTGTAGACCTCCTTCCAAGGCTATTCCCCGGAATTAGGTGACTGCTGCCACATACAGGTGAAAACTGAACCCACAGCTCGCTGTGCTATAATACAGCCGAAATAACTCTTCCGGTTTGTCAAAATGATAAATTAATTGAAAAAAACACACAATATTGCGCTGGATCAGCTATTTTACATGAAAATTTCACATTTTTAGGCGCGTTTCGCTTACAGCGTGAGCGCCTATTATCGTCGGTTGGTCCGTCCGTCCGCATGTTCGTTCTTAGCTTCTACCAAACGGATTTTCATGAAATTTGATATTAAGGACTATCAATCAAATATAATAAGAAAATCGCAAAAGTGAATCACGTGCGCCAATCAGGGGTACCACTTTACTGGGGACAAAAAATTAAATTTTCGTCATATCTTGTAAAATATTGATCATTTCAAAATATTTTTCAAATAAAACTTGTAGAACTAGTAAAGTGGAGTCTTTCCTTTTCTATACATTTTTATCGTAGGAGTAGCCGTTATCGAGAAAATCAAACAAGAAAGTCTTATATGGAGTTGAACTTAGAAAATTTCTTGCATGGTTACTTCATTGTTGCTAACATAAACAATCTCCCAAACAAACGTTTAATTTCCCTACGTGTGCATGTAATATTATTAAATAGGAAGAAAATTGATTATTTATGATGAAGAAAAGAAATTGAAAACGCTATTTCCCTTAAGTACAGGTATACTATAATTTCTTTCTAATACTCCATTGCACGAAACGCGCCCATTTGTGATACGATGTACACTTTCCTAACTTGTTAATATTAATTTCAAAACTAAGGGAGTGTGGAAATTCGTATGGAAGGGGTAAACAGGCAGAAACTATTCATTACTTATCGCTCCTCTCGCCAAAATTCATTATATGTGGTGCATTTTTTGCAACGGGACCAAACATTTGTTCGTTTACAGCCGAGAATTCGTAAAATGTGCGTTCATTACATCCGAGAAATTTAACCAATGTCCTTATGGAGAAGTCCAAGGTACGAGTTTTACTATATTTACAAACTTATCGTTTTTTAGAGTGCCCACAATGCATTTTCAAGTACAAACACAACTACGGACATAAAGAAAATAGTGGAAACACACTCAGGGAACCACAAAACCAGTATTTCAGTTTAAATCTCGAATTAAATTCACAGTATCTATAACAAACATAAAGAAATAGTACTTACCGTATCTGCAGGATGTTCGTCGTGACTTTCGTACGACGCTAACATGTTATTGTAGGTGTCTCTAGAATTCTGGCACTGCTCCTTAAATTGTCTGAAGTCCGTCAGCTTTCCCAAGCAAATGGAACATACTACTTGGGGATATCCATCCGTCTCGGAAACCTATAAAGAAAAATACTGATATATTATATAACTACATCTACTGTGATAATAGGGGCTATTTGTCATTTGTTCCTCTTCGTCGACCCGCAGCCGATAATTATTAATCCGATATAGTGAAATTTTGATATGGAAATCACGATAGGTTGGAAGTGGACTTAAATATAACATTATATTAAGTTTTGCAAAATTCTATCATTGGAATCACATTTTATTTTTGCGAATGACATAATGCATTAAATTATATACCTAAATTTCAATAGTAAGCATTTGTAAATTTGGAAGTAAGAAAATTATAGTAATAACGAACTTGGAACGTTAAAACTGCTAAAACTTATATGGCCTAAATGTAAATACTATAAACTATAGCAAAGAAAACAATGTACTACAGTAAAATACGTGTGATAATTATTACTCGCCTGTAATTGAAGAAGATCAGTTATGACGTCCGCTGGTACGTAAACAAACAATTCGTTCTCTTGGAAAATATCAACGAAACTATCTCTCTCGCAGAGGCAAAGCCTGCAAATATTAAATTTGTGTCCACACTCCATGGTGTTAGTTTTTATAAATCCGATAAGAATAATTTCTCTTTCATATCCAATAATACATTTAACATTTCGAAAGACGTTAAACATCAACAACTCCCAAGACCCAAAACACACGAATCGAATGCGTTCGATGTATCGTTCCGCCTGTTCCATCTATTAGTCTAATCGCAATTCTGAACGTGGAATGAGAGCTAAAGTTTGTAGGTCAATATGCGATCATATGCGATCCATTGGGTGATATGCACAAAAAGGAGTAATTATTCAGGAGTAACTACTCATGAGCAAGAGCAACATCATCGAGAGAATGCTCACTTCTTTGAGCAATTACTCATTTTCATATGCATAAAGCGTTTCTGTAGTTGGTGAGTAATTACTCCCAGTTTATCGAGAAGTTACTCTTCCTTCGTCACAGCTATGACGACAACGGGGCACGCATTTTGATCTGGTATGTGGACATTACCAAAAGGCAGCATTAACCAAGGAGCAATTGCATATCCAATGTCTCCTAATAGTAACGCGTTAGCGGCATTATTAGGCATCACCTCGGAATTCCTCCAAATTCTCGAGTCATGCACGGAGCCTGGCCATGATGCATCCACACTTGTAAATTTATCAACTGCGTTGCAAGTAACTGGCGAACCCTTTCCGATTGATAAATTCGTCTCCAAAGATACGTGGCCTTTTGATTGCAATGTGTGTGTGCAATCAATAGCCCTGATAGACCCCGGAAATGTGTATCTATCTCGCCAAATACGTTTGGCTTCATTGAATTCTTCCGTGAAACGAGGAAACTTAATCCAAACATTCGATTTCACCAGTATTTTGTCCATTACCTCGCTGATTGTCCGGACACAGTTGACTGATATATTCCAGCATCTTCTGCAACCCCAGTTTGAAAACCAGAGTCAGCGACATATCGCAGAAAAACTCACATTTTTTCACTGCTTGACAACACAACGCCTCGTGTTTCAGCTATTTCCCCCGAGGAAATGGTGGGACATCCTTTCCACATTTCGACTGTTATATCTGTACAGTGCCCTGAAATTTCTCTCAGTACTACTCCTGCAATCCTTGTAGACCTTCTCTGACCGACCCATCACCATAAACTCTGCCATCGTGCTACTTCTATAAAGTGGAGTATACTTGAAGTGACCAGATTTTCTAGATGTAAAATAAGTACATTTTTTAATATTTCTTATATTCATGAAAGAAAACTACATTTCAATATAATACCTCATATATATTGAAATTTTATACAGTATACATAGGTATATAACATTATTGTTATATATATTGGATACTCTTGCTGAAGTCGATCAGGAAATTTGATGTTTCTTCTATTTATAGCAGGGTTTTTAAATATAATTAAATAATAATATTAATAATCTATTCTGAGAATAATGTTACTTTACTAAACAGCATTAAAATATTATACTAATCACATGACATAAACAACCATAACTATAATTGTCTGGACGACATTACTTTGGAATTGAGAGAAGGGGTGGGGGTTTGGAAGGAAAGACTGAAAAACTCCCCTCCCTCACAGCCAATCATAGGTGGAGGGGAGGTAATGTTTGCTAGGGGGAACTACACAGCGTTGCCGCAAGTCCTCTTTACACATCCTGGCAACATCGCACCCGAGCCACCTCAACCGTCAATCGCACAGTAAATGAAATAAATAATTATAGATTTTTTCTTCTTTTACAATCAGTACAACTTTATAATTCAGTACATATTTGAAATCAGCACACAATCTCTAAAATCAGTACTGTACTGATTAAATCAGTACGTCTGGTCACTTTAAGTATACTACTCACGTGACTCCAAAAATACGGAGCAATTGCTCCCCCACGTGAGCAAGAGTATGTTTTTATGCATATGAAATTGGAGTAATTACTCCTGAATAAGAGATCCGTGAGCAATTACTTCCTAAAGGAGCAATTGCTTTCTCTGTGAGTAATCTCTCATAGACTTTATTCATACGAAAGTGAGTAATTACTCAGAAAACGCGAGCAAAGAGTAATTGTTCTTTATTATGCATATCACCCACTGTCAACGTAAAGTAGGTCGAGGAATGTTAATTGCCGGTTCCGAATGTGATTAATTTTCGCCTAATTTAATTATAGAATGGTTTGGTTAACCCTCAAGTACAGGCATTGACTTTTGTCACACTTTCACAGGCATGGAGTCTCACAGACTCCAACATAAGTTAGTTATATTCTGGCATTGTTTATATATTTTTTTCACTTTGACCTAGTAGTTTGGAATAAAGGGTGCTATGGATAAATTAAAACAACCACTAAAACGATTATTCATTTCAAACAACTGTTTGTAACAATTTTTCAATACACCTCCTGTCAAAATGTATTTTTTTTCTTTTTCAGTTTTGATATTTATTTAAATGTTTAAATAGACACTTAATGTCATAAATGTATAGGAGAAAAAACAAAATAACCAAGTAATCGAACAAAAACGGAAAAAACTAAAAACAAATATAAAAAAACACAAACTTCGCTTACTATTTTACATTTGCAGTCCTTACAAATACAAATCGAACACTAAACATATAGGACTACTGCATAAATATCACTGGTAGGCTGTCTTGCGTTTATTTGCTGGAGGACAAAAGCAACAGTACAATGGCGCGAATGTCTTCCATGTTTGATTTAAAAATTGCTGTGTAGTACAGGAGACCAAAAATGCTGGTAGCTCAACTGCATCAACATCGGACAAATCTCTAGACCGATTTGTGTATTGGTCTCTCATTTTAGCCATCTGAATGTTGGTGAAAATGACGATATCATTTATCACCTCTTCAGTTAGCAATAAATCCCAGATTGATATGGCTTCAGCAGTATCACCTATTTTTGCTTCATTTTTCAGTCCAGGCAGCTGTAATACTATGTTATGTTTTAGAGTTCTGGTGTTGACTGGAACAAACGGTTGCTTCATTCACTTGAAACAGTTCTTTTCCCATAAAACGCTGTGCCAAGGTCTCCCATTTCATTTTGGTCTTCATCATTATCACTTACCGCACTTTGTTCAGACTCACTATTATGATCACTGTCAATAAATTAGTCTTCCTTGTCACTTCCCACGTCACTATCTATTAGGTCGTCACTTAAGGGGCCCTCTAACATCTCCTCGAAATTAGGGTCGTCGGTATGAATCTCAGATGGATCCATTGTCGACGGAGTGAAAAATTCACGACAGAAGAAAAAATCACTTAATCACAGGCTTGGAGTCTGTGAGACTCTAGCAGAAGTTCAATACGTTCTATCTCCAAGACAGTTGTCCACCGACTGACGAAAAGTGTTTGCAAAATTCAGCAAACATAGAGATAAAGGTAGAATACACAAAGTGCCAGATCAAAGTCACCGTTAACAAAACAAACTAGAAAATAAATATGGTGGAGTCTGAGAGACCCCATGCCTGTACTTGAGGGTTAAGGTGAACTTTTGAAGGATGCAACGTTTTCAAATAAAAAACGATATGTATATTAATGACTAATAACACATAATTAAAAGCAACATAATAAAGAAATATTATAAGAACTTTCCTCTAAAATAAAAATATGTTAAAAATTAAATTTCTTAACCATTTTTACTTTCTCCATACGTAGTAATGGGAAAGTATTGTAATATGGAGAAAGTATTATTTTCATGAAAAAAATCGACTACGGGATTTCAACGGAAATACACGTTTTGAGGTCCCTGGAACATGTTTAGACTATTTTCGGAATGATGTGCTTGTATGTGATTGTGTGGGCTCTAACTCTAAAGCTGAACGCACACTTATCAGACAAAAACGTCTTTTGACAAAACGCTTTTGTATAAACTCGTCGAAAACTGTTTTCGCAATGCTATGAATAGGACCCAACGCACACTAATCGAACGGGACACGAAAAAACAACTTAAAATACCTCTAAACATCTCGAGACAAAATGTTTTCTCGAAAGACATTTGTCTTATCAGTGTGCGTTGGAGACCGACAAAAGTGTTTTTGCTTGAGACATCTGTAAACAAACTTTTTGTCGAAAGATGTTTTTGTCTTATAAGTATGCGTTGACCTTTGACACATCAATACATCTTTGTTGACGATTTATCGTGTCGAAAGCAGAAACACGGCACTTTGTTTTGAGGCGAAAATTCTGCGTGAGTTCGGTCTTTATTGAGAAGTAATAGGAGTAGGGTGGAGGGAAAGTTGTGTGTGCTTCTGTTAACATGGATGTGGATGCTGAAAAATTACTTGTTTTAATAGAAGGAAGGCCTCCTATTTTTAATTATACTGTGAAAGAACACCACCAAAAAGATTTGCTGGAAAATCCCTTTTCCTGATTCCATCTTCGATTATATTTAAAACATAAAAGGAACTCAAAACTTAATCTCGTAAAATTTCGGAATTTATTTTCATCTCCTTTTAGTTCATTCATTTATTCCTTAAGGGTATTCTTCTCGGTCCTCTTTTGATTAATCGGGTGGATCCATAAGCGTCTTTTACTCTCTTCCATGGAAGCAAGTTGAATCCACTGCCACAAAATGAGGGCACAAACTTCCTCATCGGACGACATTCTCGCAACTACATAGTCCAGGCCGAGACTGCGCCGAACAAGAATGATTACAATGTATACAAAATGTCTTGTCTCAAAACGTGTTTTGCAAAGACGTTTTGTCTTATCAGTATGCGTTGGAGACCAACAAAAATGTTTTACCTTTCGACAGAAAATTTTGTTCAACGACAGAACATTTTGTGTAAAGACATTTTTGTATGACCAGCGTGCGTTGAAGCCCAACAAAATGTTTTACCTTTCGACAAAACGTTTTGCCTCGAGACGTTTTGTCTGATAAGTGTGCGTTCAGCCTAAAAGTACTTACTATATCGTTACCAAATTTCAAATATAACAATTTGGTATGAGCATGAGGAGCTGAGTAGTTCTTGGACAGTACCGGTTAACCGAAAGTTTAGGTTTATTCGAAACCCGATTCGGTTCCAGCGAAATATCTCCGTAAAGACATGTATTCCGTCAGGGTGACCAAACAGTCATCACAACATGATCTATATACTTAAAGTGACCAGACGTACTGATTTAATCAGTACAGTACTGATTTTAGAGATTGTGTACTGATTTCAAATATGTACTGAATTATAAAGTTGTACTGATTGTAAAAGAAGAAAACATCTATAATTATTTAGTTCATTTACTGTTTACGGTTGAGGTGGCTCGGGTGCGATGTTGCCAGGATGTGTAAAGAGGACGCAGCAACGCTGTGTAGTTCCCCCTAGCAGTTTTTCAGTCTTTCCTTCCAAACTCCCACCCCTTCTCTACAACTATAAGTCTCAATTCCAAAGTAATGTCGTCCAGACAATAATTGTTATGGTTGTTTATGTCATGTGAGTAGTATAATATTTTAATGCTGCTTAGTAAAGTAACATTATTCTCAGAATAGATTATTAATATTATTATTTAATTATATTTAAAGACCCTGCCATAAGTAGAAGAAAAAACTAATTTTCTGATCGACTTCAGCAAGAGTATCCAATATATATAACAATAATGTTATATACCTATGTATACTGTATAAAATTTCAATATATATGAAGTATTATATTGAAATGTAGTTTTCTTTCATGAATATAAGAAATATTTTTAAATGTACTGATTTTACATCTAGAAAATCTGGTAGTTTTCTTTCATGAATATAAAAAATACAAAATGTACTGATTTGACATCTAGAAAATCTGGTCACTGTATTGACATGAAATCTTATTCTAAAAACATTTAAACATTACTGAACATTTATTCGCTGAATATATCTATCTAAACCAATTAGGTAAAAAGTTTGTCGAGTGTCAACTTTTCCATGTCTTGACTGGAAATTTTTAACCAAGTCCTGTATTTATGATTTTTAAAAGACGTTTTATAAACAATATGAAGGTTTTAGTTATGCAGCCATCATACTTAATCATTACAGAAGTCAAATAGAAAAATTGGTTACATTTCGTTCATTAGAAGCGGAGATATGGAGTTGTATTTATCATGAGATTTTAGACACAGAATACGGAAAACTTTTAAAAGTAACATATTAGCTCACAGCTCACAAGTCTTTCCCCAATTGTTTTAGAAAATGTACACATGCGTAATTGGATTCAGCATGAAATTTACATTATAGCATCGTCAACATATCTCTTGTAAGCTAAGTCTTTGAAAAGATACCGTGAATCATATCCGAGCGTGACCGTTTCCTCGTCGACACGCACTATATGGGTCAACTTGAGAAATCTAAACTGCGTAGGTCCGTTGAATACGAAAGACAAAAACTGTGTGTTATTATTATTATAGATTGTTCATAAATTGCATTTATTATTATTGTAATCAATAAAAATGTATATTTACGTCAAAAATTGATTTTAATGCGCTGTTTTATTTAGTTTTTCCTAATGTTAAACATCGATAAAACATACTTACCTATTGATTCACTAAAATATCAGTCATGTTACGGTTTTGAGTTAGCCTTTCATTTTTCGAGTCTCTGGGGAATGGAAGGACTTGATAGGTAAACATTGAAAAAAATACAAATAGGTAGCGGAAGAAGCCGGTTGTTGAAGGTCTTTGAAAGCGATTTTTAGAAGTATCTGAAGTGGGTTGTGTGTATTTAGTATATAGGAGAATGATTTTGCACAAAATTGATTGGGAATAATTTGAAATTGTAAAAATGCTTGCAGAATGTAAGCACACATTAACTAGTATGTACTATAATCATTAACTAAATAAAATTTGCTTATTTTTGTTTTTTCTTAATGAGGCGTGTTCTGCGGGAAGTCTACCTGGGGATTTTGAAAAGGCTACAGCAATTAGCTGATGAGCTAGTGAAATATGGAATGCGTATTTGAAGAGGACGTAATTGTAACCGTATGGAAACAATTAGGTGTTTCATACATTTAATTAGCATACGTATAATGTGGATTATCGACGACTAGCGTGGTTTTCTCCTTAGTTCACCAAAAAAGCGAGAATCTGAAGCGAGGTCGGTAAACTTTAATTTCTGATTTTAAGTGGAAAGAAGGATTACCCTCGTATAACGCGCACATCCATGGTTACACTGAGAAGCAAATTCATACTGGGAAATCGAGATCAGCGGCCCCACCTTCCCCCCCTCCCAATTTTTGCAATATTGGCCATAAAAATTTCGTAATGAATAAGATACGTACGAAAGGGATAAAAACTAACTGTATGTCTTATGTCATTCAAGTACAACATACAGGTAGATATAATAAAAGGATACAGTTAACATTCTGTCGTCATTATTAATTCGTAATAGAACTTGAATTATTTTTGTAATAAAAAGTAAACTTTTTTACACAATTGCAAGAAATAAATAAAATTTGCATATTATTTAAACAGATCTTCCAGAATATACGTACTTTTGAATATGTACAATATTGTGAATATAGTAACAACAAATACTTGATTAAATTGATAATTTGTCGTTAAATTCCTTACTATTTTCGCATATTTTTTTTATTATCAGGTCATTTTCAAGTTTGAGCAGATTATCTTTGTTCGCCGACATAGTGGTAAAAGAATCAACATTTTCATCTCCCGATCTATTTCGTAATTTATTTTTAATATAACTTAAAACGTTGAAACTTCTCTCGCAATAAACTTTTGTGACAGATAATGTAAGTATAATTTTATATGCTTCATAAAGATTGTTATAAGCAGAACTGTATAAATTATACCCATTTAATACTTTGAAGCCGTCTGGGTTAGTCTGGTAGGCAGTGCTCCTGCCTTCAAACCCAAAGGTCGGGGTTCGAATCCTGCCTCGTGCATGGATGCTTCGGAGTAGCATTAGCAGGATCTTCTATAAATGAAAAAATTTGCCGTCAGCGAAAGCCTAAATTAAATGCGGAAATGTCACGGATTAAAATCTCAAACTCTTCTTGCGGAATTTTAGTCACAGGAAATATCTAACCAAACCCTAAAATTGATACATATTTATTAATAATTGTGAAATATATACTGCGACACGTTGAATCAGATAACGCGTCAAGAGTTAACAATGAAGTATAGGGAAGTAGCCACACATTCACTACCTGAAGCGTGTAATAGAAGGTGAGCCCTTTGAGCAATACAACGGCTGCGACGTTTTATACTTTCTTGGTTGAAGAGAAAGAAAATTATGAAAGGGAACTTTTAAAATTGAAAATCCAGAATGTGTGATGTTGATATTTGTTATAACAATAAGTGCAATAAGAAGTTAGCACCATAATATTTTATTCGCGATCACCAGAATGAAATTATCAACTATTAAATTGAACTACCACCTCCGAGTAAGCTGAACTGACTGAACGATGAATTAATAAGACAAGATAGCGTGAGAAAATGATTGAGGTCATCGTCACCTTTTTCGAGAGCTGACAGCAAGCAAATTAGGGGCATATCTAGATATTACTAGAATAGGGGCGAGGTGGGGATGAGGATAAGAAGAGGGAAAATTCGGCCAGCCAATAACAGTGAATTTCTGGCTGTGAGAAAGGGATCACTGTTATCCCATACTTATTACGCTTGTTTAGTATTTCGCACGCTATTCGAGAAAGGCTACTTCAATCTCGACCAACCTACTTTGTTTACTGAATACGGAGTTGGGAAAGACGCCGGCGTGCACGGAAATCCCTAGACTTGAAGACGAGTACACAAATGGGAAGGGAGGGGAGCAGGTAGAGAGAGAGAGAGAGAAGCGATGAGGAAAGGGCGGAGAGAGGAAGGAGATATGCTAAAAATCGGAAAGGAAACCCGTGGGAAATTTATTTAAAGACAGACAAAATAAATTGTTCTTCCATATCTCAATTCACGGATACTAAAACGATAAAATTATGGTTTTGTCGGGCGATCTACCCGGCCCCACCGGCCCCATTTTGCACCAGCCCACCGGGAAATGTGCCGGTGTCCCGCCGGGCAAGTCTAACCCTGCACACATCCAGTACTGAACTAAAAACTTGCTCTTCAAACTGTTTCTTATTCATGAGTATATACGGAGCATACCAACTTGATGTTCTTTACGCTACCAGGTTAAGCAAAATATAAATGAATGAATGACACACAATTTATATAAGTCACTGTTTTCTCTTATTTTTTTAATGTTAACAATTTAAATTAACTTTTTTCAGTCATTCCACTCAATGACATAATATAATTAATTGTACAGTATGGTCAAACATGATATTCCTCTCCTTTTTAACGTTTTCATTTTTGCAATATTCCTTTCCATTAATAGCACTTGTGACTTATCACATTAACATATATTTTGAGTGTCATCTTAAACGCTTTCTTAGGTTAGATCTACCTCTAAAGCACTTGCAGGCAAATGGCTTTTCTCCGTGACGGACTCGCAAGGAAGCCACATTCGTATAAACGTCTTCCCGCTAATTTCACATTTTCACGGGTTTTCGCCGTGATACACTCGGACGTGACTTTTAAGATAATGTTTCGCAGCGAAATTCATTCCGCAAAATTCACACATGTACGGCTTTTCTCCGCTGTGAACGCGTCTGTGGTTTGCGAGCGAGCCGCTATGAGTGAATTGCTTGCCACATATCTCACATTCATATGGCTTTTCTCCGCTATGGATCCGTTCGTGATTCTTGAGGACCCGTTTCTGAGCAAAATCCTTTCCACATACCTCGCAAATATACGGCTTTTCGCCGGTGTGGGTGAACTCGTGCGTTTTCAGAACGGATATACTTATAAATCCTTTGCCGCAAATACTGCAGGAGAATGGTTTTTCTCCTGTGTGTGCCCTTAAGTGTAGTTCCAGGTGACCTATCCTAAAAAAACCTTTACCACATAAATGACAAACATACGTCGCAATTCCTTCAACTCGCTTGACTTTATATGACGATTTTCTCTGCAATCCTGTCTTAAGAGAATCACTCGTTTTATGTTTAGTTCCACAGTTAACATTGGCATCGACTTGTGAGTCTCTTTCTTCAATGCAACTTTCCTCGTTTACCACATAACCGTGTAATTCCAAATGTCTTATTAGCGCGTCCTTTTCTTGAAAACCCTTTCCGCAATCGTGACATCTAAAATGTTCCCCATTTCCTTCCGTCTCCTCAACTCCGAGAGGAGCTTCCTCCCCTCTCTCCCTCGCACTCCCTCTCTCTGCGTCGCTATTTCTCTCTATCTTGAACTCCAATGTCCCTTCATCTTCTCGAGTGACATCCACACTTGTGTCAACACATATCACTTCTTCCCGTCTCTTTATCGTCCCTCTCCTCAACTCAATAACACTCGATTCCACTCTGTTTAAATCACTTTCCTCATCTGGCAGCATGTCTATCCTCTCACCTGAAGATTCACAAACCCTCTTCACTTTAATATCCATTTCCCCGACCTCATCTCTTGCATGTGGTCCGTTAGATTCACGGCGAGTTCTCTTCCGATGGCGTGCCGAATACTTCAGCGATGTGGGAGCGATGCCGCATTTTCTCGCCTGTAAAAAATGATTTCGTGAATTATTAAAAAATTATCTTAATATCCGAAAACATCCCTTCATGATGCAATCTGATGTAGAAAATACAATCTCTCTATACATAATAGCCGTTTCCTCTCGTGCGTACTGCCGTGGAAACTGCAATAGTTAAAGTTCATTGTTGGCTCGTCCCAACGTATAAGAAACGTTTATAATTGTGAAAAACTCTTATTAACCACTCAACTGGGTAATTTTTTTTTCGAGTCCCACCCTCAGTGGGTAATTAAATAAATAAAGTTAAATATCACCCAGTTTCCGCAAATATAAAACAGCGTAACTGATAAAAATGCTTCTCTTAGAAACAAAACGTCTCTTTCGAATCTCAGAAGCAAATTGAGCTTTCCATATACATTTGTTTTTCACATGTACCGTTAGGATTACTAGCAGGAAAAACATTCATAAATAGCAGGATTACCCTTGAGACAAAAGTGTATGCAGAGAAAAGTGCGAGTTTTCGCAAGGGAGTGTGAAAAAACCCCCGAGTGTCATAAACGGGCATACACGGAAATGCAACCCACAACGCATATACAGAGCTCGCTTATGAAGACTAGCTTCTCAAAGAAAAAGGAAGAAAAGGCCATCTGCGGTAGGTAGGAAGAAACTAGAAGAACCCATCTATAAGTGTGAGATGCTACGGGATGGAAAATCCCGGCATACCCATAGCAATCAGCATGAAATATGCCATGACGTCTAAATCCATCATACCCAACACCGGTGCATCTGGCCATGACGTCTATACACGGCATACCCAGATGAGTGGTTAAAACAATTTTTAGGGATTTTCAGTTTATATTTGAAATTCAATGATACGGAAATTAATCTTTCAAGGAGTCGATACGCGTCGCGGAACACCGATTTCAACGAGCGTGTGGCAGGGCTTGCTGTGCGTAGTAACTTGAAGCATTACTAAGCGAGAAGGCTTGCCTCTCGAGGGTTTGTGAACATTGCGGAAAACAGTGTGTGTGGCATATTATACCTACCTACTACGAAGCTCCTTGTGCAAGAAGTTGCCGTAGCGTAGTGTTTAGTGACTCTGACTCGCGTGCAGAGGATGTGGGTTTATAGGTTATATACCGGCAGTTCTTTTTCATTTTATATTCATCATTTTTTGTATTTGGTGATTTTATAATCGTTATTTATATTCTGACATTCTATGCTATAAAAATGTTTTAATTGTAAATTTTGGAAAAAAGGATTACTTATCGTATTTCATGGAAAATTTGTAAGGAATTGATACTTTTGCAATAAATGCAGTTTCACAATTTTTATAAAAATATGTTCTGCATATCACAATAAACACAATGATTCATAAAATACCGTGGAGAAGGAGCTAACTAGTTTAACACAATTATCTTCATAATTAAAAATGGGTTTCATTAGTCTTGTTAGAGCCTATCCTCAGAATTCCTTCTACACAGTATTTTATGAATCATTGTGTTTATGGTGATGTGAGGAACATCATTCTATATCGACTCTTCTTACAGAGGATATACGATATAGGATACTAGTGAACGTGTGCTTGCATTCTGCAAGCATCATCTTTCACCTGAAAGTAAAAATAAAAGCCTAAAAATTACTTTCAATGCATAAGCACGCATCTCGGCTCCGAATTGCGTGTTTTCCTGTTTCGAAAATATTGGGGTAAAAACAACCCCTAAAATTTATAATTATAATACATGTATAGGTTTTTATCATTTGTTATGAATACCTCACATTTATACGAAATTTCATCAATGTAGCACCTCTAGAAGTGCATTTATATGAATTTCATTGTTTAAATTTTATTAATTTTTAACAGCCACAGCAACAAATATTTCTAAAATTTTCAATGTTATTTACCACCGGGACATTATTTCCTAACCCTGTTAAAATTTTCAGCTTCCTGGATCTACAGAAAGTACATAAACATTAGTCAATTTGTTAAACATTTGAGAATTTATTACGGCCGAACTAATAAAAATTTTCAAATTTGTATATTCCCGTTTTCATTATTTGGTGAATTCTACAGGTAGAAAAAATTTCAGCTTGATAGCACATTTAGAAATACCTAAACCATGAAATGTTAGTAAAATTGTTTATAATTTTTACCGGCCAAGAAAATAAACATTGTCGTAATTTTCCAATTATTCCTCCGATTATTTTTCTCGGCTCACCTATGTATTAAATTCCAGCTCACCAAGTATTGTAGTTTTGGCCAGACATTAGTATCCTCCTATATATATATATCCTATCTCCTATATCCTCTGTAAGAAGAGTCGATATAGAATGATAGGATATATATATATAGGAGGATACTAATGTCTGGCCCAAACTACAATAGCTGGAGAGTTGAAATTTAATACATAGGTGAACCGAAAAAAATTATCAGAGGAATAATTGGAAAATTGCAACAATGTTTATTTTCTTGGACGGTAAAAATCATAAACAATTTTACTAACATTTCATGGTTCAGGTATTTCTAAATGTGCTATGAAGCTGAAATTTTTTCTACATGTAGAATTTCCCAAATAATGAAAACGGGAATATACAAATTTGAAAATTTTTATTCGTTCGGACGTAAGAAATTCCTAAATGTTTAACAAATTGACTAATGTTTATGTACTTTCTGATGATCCAGGAGGCTGAAAATTTTAAGAGTTAGGAAATGATATTCCGGTGGTAAATAACATTTAAAATTTCATAAAAGTTTTATATTGTGGCTGTTAAAAATTAATAAAGTTTAAACAATGAAATTCATATAAATGCACTTCTAGAGCTGCTATATCGATGAAATTTTGCATAAATGTGAGGTATACTTCACAAATGCTAAAAACCTATAAATGTTTTATAATTGTAAATTTTAGGGGTTGCTTATACCCCAATATTTTCAAAACAGAAAAACACGTAATTCGGAGCCGAGATGCAAACTTATGCGTTGAAATTATTATTTGGCTTTTATTTTTACTTTAAGGTGAGAAAAAATGCTTGCAGAATGCAAGCACACATTCACTGGTATTTTTATATAAATTGTGAAACTGCATTTGTTATTGCGAAAGTATCAATTCCTTACAAGGGGAGTAGCTCTGGTACTTAGGAAAGATATGTTGAAGAACATGACAAAGATAATAGCAATGAATGATAGGTTGACAGCTAAAAGCAACCCCATTTTGATAATTCAGGAATATTTCCAAGAAGAGACTCAAGAGAAAAAATTAACGACATTAATGAGGAAGACGGAAGAGTGAAGATAAATTGCGTAATAATGGGATATTGGATAAGAAGACTTGAAGTTGAAGATTATCGTATTTATAAAGTGTAGCGAAGAATATATGGGATGAAAGCGAAGACAAAAAATCTACACTTGCCTCAAAATATGTTTTCACTAACCGTTTGTTATTCTAGCATGTTTAAAAATATCTGGTTTGTGTGTATAGCACATTACATTCTCCTTAATACAGAGCTCACCCTCTAAATAAGTGTCCTCATTATTACCGTATATACTCGAGTATAGTACGAGTTTTTACGACCAAATTTTTATTGCAAAAATTGGGATGGATTGGAACGAGTTGGACTAAAAGTATCATAGACGGCGTAACTTTATGGAATTTCGACATCTTGGAAAAAAGAAATTGCTTTGTAATATTCAACAGTCTTTATTGTTTCTTCAATCACACACCGATCGGTTTCCACTACAAAGTCATTCTAAAGGTGTTACGTCGGTTAGTAACACCATTAGAATGATTTTGTAGTGGAAACCGGTCGGTGTGTGATTGAAGAAACAATAAAGACTGTGGAATATTACAAAGTAATTTCTTTTTATCCGTTATCCCTACCTATTAAGTAGATGAGCGAGTGGAACCATTACGTACGCGGAACGTAATCCAGACGTACTAGAATTGAAACGATTTTATTTCATCTTGAGCAATCATGATTCATATCACTTTTTATTAAATGTTTTAGGAGTACGATACTTAACTTATCCGAATTTTAGTGTACTCGGAAGAAATACTCTTTACGACATTTACGGTCTATTCTATGGTGGTGGAGAAAATCAAGGTCGTTCGATATATCTTGCTCGTAACCATTGAGCTATCGAAACGAAATATATCGACCCTAGTGGAAAGCTAGGGTCGTACTATAAACGAGATATATGAAAAACTCGGGTTTGTCCACCAAAAATTCAGGGGTCGTACTATACATGGAGTCGGCATATACACAAGTATATACGGTAATTAACATTACAATTTACACTTGTGTAAATAATTATTATAGACTTTTAATAATATTTAAGCTGAAAAAACAATAAGTAACAAAACTATTAGCTGTTTCTACGGATAAAAAATCTGATGTGTCCAACACATGACTTTCTCCATATTTGTGGTATAGATATTTAAATTATTATGAATAGCATTATAAGGCAAAATTATTAAAAATTATAGAAGAATAAAGTTGTCCTTATTGCCGTAAATTAGTTATATTTTGAATATGTTTACAGAATTCACCGCTACATGGTGGTGGTGCGGTATACTGGAAATTACGAAAAAGTTAAATATCTCCAAAATGGACGGTTCCACGAAAATTTGTTTCAAACAAAACTTGGAAGAAATATTATTCTCTACAACTTTGGTCCTCATGAAGATGACCAATTACGATATCTTTAGGGAGATATTTGACGGAAACCGAAAAAACTGATTATTTATAAATAATTCCTAAACGATAACCGCCATAGAAAATTGTTTCAAATGAAAGTTGTAGCAAATTATATTCTCTATAACCTTTGTATAGAATTGTATATACAATAATGATGTTTTAAGGGAGAAGTATCGTAAAAACCTAATCGGGTTTTGAATAAACCTCGACTTCCGGTTAACCGTTACTGTCCAAAAACTAATCAGTTCTTTGTGCCCATACCTAAGTGTTATATTTGAAATTTGGTAACGATATGGCGAGTAGTTTTTGAGTTAGAGCGCCCACAATCACATACACACACACAGACATCATTCCAAAAGTAGTCTACACGTGTTCTAGAGACCTCAAAACGTACTTCCGTTGAAATCTTGAAGTCGATTTTTTTCGTGATCACAATACTTTACCTATACTACGTATGGAGGAAGTAAAAAATATTTGAGTGGCACCCTTTATGAGTGGCGCCCCTGAGCTATAGACCATTCAGCCCAATGGTTAAGGCAGCGCTGCCTGCAATAGGTGCTCTTTCTTGAAATGAAATGTACCTAAAAAGGACTATTAACAACCTAAGGGAAGGTATAATACTCACTTTACTCTGGATATTAGAAGCAGTGATCTTCACTGGTACCGGATTCGGACCAACTCTTGGGATCTGGAATGAAAAGATACAATTGGAGTGAATTCCGAAAATAGTCTAAACGTATTCTAGAGACCTCAAAACGTGTATTTCCGTTGATTTTTTTCATGAACACAATACTTTCCCATTACTTCGTATCGAGAAAGTAATAAACCTTCACATCCAACTGACCAATTTCAACCAAAATCTTTTCAGATCTTCGTTTGCTAATAAAAATCTTAAATATAAAGTTTTGTGCTGATATTATCATTAGTTTATGAGTTATAGCACCCAAAAATACCCTATCATACACACATGAACACAGACATTATGAAATTGGTGAACACGTACGCAGGGCATTCATATTCGTTATTCTGTATAGAAAAAGTCATGTTACACACATCAAATTTTTATAAAGTGCTTGTAGTTTTCAAGCAACTAAAACTCATACATAACAATGTGGGCAAATTTAAAATTTACCTGCGGAGAATATCAACATTTATAGTCTCTTCTTCTTTGGAGTTTGCAGGATCGAGATTTGCCTAGGACGACATAATTGATGGAAAAATACATGCATTCCACTACTATGGCAACGAGCACAATACTTTTATATGTGTAAGCTTTTAATGATAATCAGAGAGCTATATTATGCATAATACCATTCATGATAAACTACGACAACTAAGATATCTGAAATTTTTTAAGTTATAATTTTTAGGGCTGTGTTTGCTCCATTGTTGCCCCAAGAAGAATAAAAATTATGAGGCATTTCCAAATAAAATAGACACTTGAAATGTGGCCGTCGATTATGGGTTTTCGTCACAACCAATGGAAAATATCCAAAACTAGACGAATGAGCCCGTTTAAAACGGCCTTTGAAAACAAACAATATAAAAATAAAACCAACAAACAAATGATAAAATTATTATATTTGAATAAGATTGGAAAGGGCTACAAATGAAAACAAAGGAATAGTTTTAAAAAATTAGGAGGAAAACAGTCTTATACTTCAATAATATTATTTATAACGATGTTCCTTGTAAATACTCTTTCGTTTAACAGCAATATTGCCCTTGATTATCTTTATCCTTAACCCAAAATTTCAAATTATGTTTGTTACGTGTTCTAGTTATAGCTACCTACAGCTGTCCATGTGAAAAGCAATATTTAATAAGTAACCACAATCAATCGTTCAATTCCACTAAACAGCAGTTAAGAACAATCTCAATAGATATATCAATACACACGCGCATATACCGTATTTATTTAGATAACAATGTAATCGTTGTATGGTTGGTTACCCTATAATTGGATTCACGCAAATTAAAAATAAACAGCACGAAAAAAAATATTTTCATAATATCGGTTCTATTCAGATAATGCGAAGACACAGCAACTGCCTTTAATATGCAGGAAGACTTCGATAAGACAACGAAGGCACGTTAAAACATCGTCGAATTATTTCAAACATTAGCATGTTTTAAAATACGTAATTTACCGCATTTATCTATCCGGTACTTACGTATTAACGTATTATCTCGCCCCTTGTGACTTCTTTTTATTCCCAAAAGTAAAGTTAGTGGTGATAGGACACCATTTTCAGTCAACAAAGGACATCCAAACAGTCGTAACGCAGGACTTGAACAGCATTTCAAAGGATGACTTCCAGAAATGCTACAGACAGTGGCAGGACCGTTGGCAAAAGTGTGTGCACTCAGAAGGGTGTTATTTTGAAGGAGACCACATTACTGTAGATCAATAGACACCATAAATTTTTTTTTGAACTAGTCTCATTACTTTTTTGTCAGTCCTCGTACAACCCTTTTGATGAATATATTGCTCGACTCACCTCAGTTGTTGTGTCATCATCGTCAATTCCCTCTTCCAGTACTGTTTGTACAGATGCTGAAGGCACCTGAAATTACACAAGGATTTGCGTTATTGTTAACTGCCGAAAATGACAGAAACAACATATTGATATCTATAAAGTGTTTGTATGTATGTATGTTTGTTTACAACTCGGCAACTACAGCATGTAGAACAATAGGAAGGTGTCATTTTAATCGGAATAAATAGTTAAGTGGCGTAGTCAGGTTTTGATATCGATTTGATTAACTTTTATAATTAAAAAATTATTTTATTTTCATTTTCTTCATCTGAATAACATACGGATGAGTGCGGCTTATTTTTCATTTGAATTTTAAAATTGATTAGAATCACGGTACAAACTTGAGACTTGAACGGTTGTATGAAAGAAAGAACAAATTTCTTTTTTATTGAAGACGGAATCTAAACCCTGATCGAATCAGCGTAAAAATGCATTTGGAATCCGAAAAATGTGATTTTAACAGTTTTATGACAATACAAGTGAATGTGTGCTTGCATTCTGCAAGCGTTTTCTCTCATTTAATAAGAAAGACTAAAAGCCGACAAAGAAGTTGTAAATGCAAAAGCGCCTTGGACCTATTTCAATGGTTTTCTTATGGGAAATAATCTCAAATGTAAGGCTACCTGGAATTGAACCGATGACACCTAGGCAGGAATTGTCAAATACTATGGGGATATATACTCATGACATCCACAAACCCTGAACATATCATCTATTTATTCCTCTTAGTTTCGTCTATGTGAAGGAACTCTTTTTTCCATGCTTTCTTAAGGGAGATATACCGGGTCGTCTGGAGTCAAACCCAGAACACTTGCGGTTAAAGTGATAACGGTTCCCTATAGATCTCCTGGGTATCTAACAACCCTCCAATTTTGAATTCTCTACCTTATCGGAAAGTGCCCGAAATTAATTTTCAGTAATGCCACAATGCTTTTCTTATGGGAAAAAATGGAAACTTCGGAATTTCTGGAGCCGAACCAATGACACTAAGGTAGGAGATCTCAATTTTTCTGGCGGTTTCTCCATGCCATCTACAATTACTGAAAATTTCAGCTCTCCATCTATTGTAGTTTGGGTCAGACATTAGTATCCTCCTATATATATATATCATTCTATAAGCACTCTTCTTACAGAGGAGGATATACGATATATATAGGATATATATAGGAGGATACTAATGTCTGGCCCAAACTACAATAGCTGGAGAGCTGGAATTTAATACATAGGTGAAACGAGAAAAATAATCGGAGGAATAATTGGAAAATTATGACAATGTCTATTTTCTTGGCCGGTAAAAATTATAAACAATTTTACTAACATTTCATGGTTTAGGTATTTCTAAATGTGCTATCAAGCTGAAATTTTTTCTACCTGTAGAATTCGCCAAACAATGAAAACGGGAATATAGAAATTTGAAAATTTTTATTCCTTCAGCCGTAACAAATTCTCAAATGTTTAACAAATTGACTAATGTTTATGTACTTTCTGGAGATCCAGGAAGCTGAAAATTTTAACAGAGTTAGGAAATAATGTTCCGGTGATAAATAACATTGAAAATTCTAGAAATATTTATTGCTGTGGCTGTTAAAAATTAAAAAAGTTTAAACAATGAAATTCATATAAATGCACTCTTAGAGGTGCTGCATTGATGAAATTTCGCATAAATGTGGGGTATTCATAACAAATGATAAAAACCTATAAATGTATTATAATTATAAATTTTAGGGATTGTTTTTACCCCAATATTTTCGAAACAGAAAAACACATTTCTAAACCGAGATGCGAACTTATGCATTGAAAGTAATTTTTCGGCTTTTATTTTTACTTTCAGGTGAGTGAAAATGCTTGCAGAATGCAAGCACACGTTCACTAGTCATTCTATATCGACTCTTCTTACAGAGGTTATACGATAGTATTGCTCATATCAAAATATTTTTCAAATAAAAGTTGTAGAACTGGTAAAGAAGAGTATTTCCTTTCCTATACATTTTTATCGTAGGAGTAGCCGTTATCAAGAAAATCAAACAAGAAAGTCTTATATGGAGTTGAACTTAGAAAATTTCTTGCATGGTTACTTCACTGTTGCTAACATAAACAATCTCACAAACAAATGTTTAATTTCCTTACGTGTGCATGTAATACTATTAAATAGGAAGAAAATGGATTATTTATGATGAAGAAAAGGACTTTAAAATGCTATTTTCCTTACGTACAGGTATATAATTGCTTTCTAATACTCCATTGCACGAAACGCGCCCATTTGTGATACGTTGTACACTTTCCTAACTTGTTCATCCATTTACTGTTGATTATTATGTTCTCTCTGGTTTTGCATACAGTTCTCATTTTGAAGATATCGACATGAAACTTCAACATAGGTATATAATATTAGCCTGCGGGTAACATAGGTTGTATGGCGATAAAAAATTATTTGGGACGGGTGAGCTTAATTCAATAATTATTTTCCCATAAGTTCACCGAAATTTTCGATTTTTCACAGTGCAAAATTTTCTTCCTTCATTCATTTAAATAGGTAATTGCAGACCAATTTTCTTCATTTTTGCTTTTTGGACAATTAAAACTGCCTACTATGTTATTCTTACAATGTTTACATGTTACACAGTCGAAGTTTTAGATTCACTAAATCCGTTGAAATTCAATGGGCACTTCTGCTAGTTTATCTGTAATATATAGATGCTACTTAAATGCAGTGGCAGATTAAGGTATCTGAATGCTTCAAGCACAAAAAATTCGGGAGGCCTTCAACTGACCAGGAGGGTGGATACTCAATCTACAAACAATTTTACAACTTACGAATGGAAAAAATGTGTGCAGCAGCATAAATAAATCGAATTACAGAAACGCATAAATAGAAATTTTAATAAATAAATTTGCACATATCGAAAAATAAACAAAAAATGAGTTATAACCGTGAGATGTGTTTTCTAATGATGCAATGGATGTTACATTGTAACAAACATAAGTAAAAACACGAGAGGTGTACATTAGTAGTAGATTATACTGATTGTGAAATATTTTACTAAATAAAATATTGAAAAATATCCACTTTTGACTGTTTCGAGGCCCCTATTAAGTGTCGAGGCCCCAAGCGAGCACCTCATGCGCCTGTGCGGTAATCTGTCACTGATTACATACAAGGAGGAAGATAAACATTATGATGCACTTCTACATGAGGTACAGACGTGAAATTTGGTACAGTTATAGGTTTTTGTTCACAACTGAAGAAAAAATCCAAAATTATAAAAATTCCAATTTTTAGGAGTTGTTTTTATCCCGTTATTACTACCCCATAAGGAAAGAGCGCGAATCACGTACGGAGGTTTATATATTCGCTTTTTAAAATTATTTCATCTCATGATTCAAAACTCAAGATTTGAACTATCAGAGAGATAAAGGATTTTAGTTTATTATATTTGAAGGCAGAATTGAAATGCATGTATCAGGAATTTTTAGTTTTTAGGGAAAAAAGCGGGAATTTCTCTACCATGGCAATGATCTCAATACCTTTATTTGCGCATTGTACCTTCAAAATATTAAAATAAATATGATTTTAAAGGAGAAAAAGGAAAAACACCAAGAATAAACATCCACTGCCAGATGACGTTTCAGCCAAAACCTTTTCAGACCCTGAATTACTAATAAATATCTTTAATATCAAATTCTGTACTGATATGGGTATTATTTTTTTTAGTTAAGAGAGCTAACAATGTTTTTTCAAGAACATACACAACCACAGATATCGAGAAAATTGTGAAACCGAACTCAGGGGACCTCTAAACAAGTATTTCTGTTTAAACATCGAATTCAATCCACAGAATGTACAACAAACTATAAAACGTAAAGAAATGGTGCTTACAATATCTGCTGGATGTTC
This sequence comes from Uropetala carovei, assembly GCA_036926305.1. Lineage (NCBI taxonomy): Eukaryota > Metazoa > Arthropoda > Insecta > Odonata > Petaluridae > Uropetala > Uropetala carovei. The sequence continues at coordinate 4,820,547 of JAXCHB010000061.1, read as the reverse complement.
TTCGTGACTTTCATCAGCTGCGAACACATTATTGTAGGTGTCTCTAGAATTCTGACACTGTTCCTTAAATTGTTTGAAGTCCGTCAGCTTCCCTAAGCAAATGGAACATACTACATGAGGATATCCATCCGTTTCGGAAACCTATAGAGGAAAAAAATGATATATTATATAAATACATCTATTATGATAATAGTGCCATTCGTTCCTCTTCGTCCCCACGTAAATCGATGAATATCAAATCGATATAGTTAAATCTTTATATGGAAAACACTAAGGGTTGGAATTGGAATTATATGTAAATAACAGCAAGTATTGTACAATTCTAATATTGTAATCACCAGACCTAGGAAGTTTATGCACAAAAAATCCCCAAAATATGCAGAAAAATATGCTAGAAATATGCAGAAATATGAAAAAAAAAATCGGTACAAAATACATTGTACAAACTTTCTCATATATGGGTACTAATGCGTCCTTTAGTTATCTTTAGAAAATGAAAATCGTACTAGCCTGTTTTTAGAAAATCCTATTTTTGTTAAAGTTACCCAAGAATAAACTAGCCTTATATTCATTCATTGAGAAAAATGAAATAGGTAGTAATATTGAAGACGTAAACTCAAGTAACTGTACGAAATTTGATCAAAATCGTTAGAGCCCTTTTTGAGAAAATCGAATTATTGTTAAAGTTGCCTAAACTAGCCTTATATTCATTTTTTGAGAAATATGAACTATACAGTATTATTGAAAACGTGAACTCAAGTAACTGTACAAAATTTGATGAAAATCGTTAGAGCCGTTTTCGAGAAAATCGGATTGTTGTTAAAAATGCGTAGAATAAACAACTCTTAATTATTGAACAATGTCAACCATTTCTATGTATACTCTGCTCACTATGATAAAATGCCGAAGTACGAGATTTCATTCATTTTCACTCTACCATCTAGGCTCCAGCACCAGTAACAGACAGACGGACAGACAGACGGCATTGAGAAAACCACTTTTTCGGATTCAGTGACACCTAAAATGTGTATTTCCGTAAAAATCTCGAGGTCGAATTTTTTTGCAAAAAAAATACTTTCTCAATACTTTGTATGAGAAAGTAAAAAGACAAAATGATACACACTAAAAAGTACTGCTCAATCTTTTATTATAATTAAAAAAAGCCACGAGACTGTGGTCACAATATTAAACATTTGTTATATGTAATTCATTTCATATCTAACCTAACCATATATTAATCTTACGTTGACGTCTTTAGACATTTGTTCACAATTTATATCGGCATATTTCTCGAGAACCGTTCGTAGTAAAGATATGAGGTAAACGGCGTTTTGTTTCTACTGGCTATGAGGTCCCTGGAAAAATATTTTCGTTTGCTAAAGTGTCCTGGGTTCGAATCCAGGAGACTTATATTTTCCCATAAGTTTACACGGGATTTTCGATTTCTCAGAGTGCAAGGTTTTCTTCCTTCGTTCGTTAATATACTCACACAAGATATTGTGAACGCAGCGGATAAAGGAACAGGAGTTGATGCAGTATTTTTAGACTTTAGGAATGCCTTCGACACCGTTTCTCACATGAAAATAGTGCAAAAATTAAGGGCTTATTCAATTAACGAGAAAATTGTAAATTGGATCGCCTCATTTCTTTCCGACAGAACCCACAGAGTAGTCCTCGATGGAGTTGCATCAGACGTCGTCAAAGTGACTTCCGGCGTGCCTCAGGGAAGTGTAATTGGACCCCTGTTATTCTTGATATATATAAATGATTTAGCAGATAACTCAAAGTGTAAAGTTAGACTCTTTGCGGATAACACACTTGTGTATGGAGAAACCGACACAATACACGATCAGGAGAATTTGCAAAAGGACCTTCAGGCTATTACGAAATGGTGTAAAGATTGGCAACTCGACCTGAATATAAAGAAATGCGCCACAATGAACTTCACGGACTCCATGAATTTCAACCGTTACCCGTACCAAATATCTGAACTAAAGCTAAAATACGTCAATAGCTACAAATACCTAGGAGTAATTCTCAGTAGCAATTTGTCTAGTAGAGAGCACATAAAAACCATTATAGCATCGGCAAACAGAATTCAAGGGCTTTCCCCTAGAGTCCTGTGGGGATGCCCCTCGAACGTGAAGGAAATTGCACACTTTTTCCTAATACGACCCGTCATGGAATACTGTTGCGCCGTCTGGGACCCTTTCGAGGAGTGCCTAACTAGAGAGCTGGAAATGGTTCAGCGTAGAGCGGCTAGATTCGTAAAAGGAGAATATCGGTATGATGTGAGTGTATCAGAGATATTGAAGGATCTGAAATGGCAGACGTTGAAGAGTAGAAGAATTGATTACAAAACGAAACTATTTGAAAAATTCGAAAGCTCCGAATTCGTTGAAGACGTACGCAGTGTTAGTGAAGGTAATGTTGGATCAGAGTTCAGGAGAAAATATGTCGAAACAATCGCTAGAACAGAGAAATACTACAGATCCTTCTTCCCAGATGCGATAAGACAGTCCAACAGAGGAATTAGAGTTCACTTGGTGTTGTGACATCCCCTGCCAAACGCTTCTGGCGGCTTGCAGGGTATTGATGTAAATGTAAATATGGACCGATTGTCTTCTTTTTTGCTTTATTTGATGGCTAAAGCTCTCTACTATCTTATTCTTGCCATGATCATACGTAACACGGTCAAAGTTTTCAGAAATATGCATTCTTTTTCGAACTTTTGCGGATTTTTTGTACTCTTTCCGGGCATTGCCAAGGCGACCGTCATTGTTGCCTCCGATTCAATTACTATCAATTATACCTTCAAATAGGTGAAAGAATAGCGTTATTCGCTTTGCACTTTTGTTTTACATAAGCGTAGAAATTAATGAAGCATAGCACGTAAATATTTATGGATAATTATTTTGTTGACTGCATATGGGAAGCATTTCTACCTGTGTCAATAACATGTGTATAACAAACAAGCTCCCAGCGTATTGAGTTTCATTTTAAATTGTGCAATTAATTTGTATTTTGTTTTGTTTCATCGTTTGAATGCTGGAATCTTACCTTTTTGTAAGTAGAACCATCATATTACACATCTGTAATCCTTATTAACGCAAATAGAAAATTAAAAATTAGATGAGAATAGGGACGCACTTTGTAAACACATTATATGGTTATCTTACCTTCATTGATAATCTTAATAAACGGTTGCTTTGACGTCGCCTTTATAGTAGGTCCTGTAAGAAGTTAAAAGCAGTCGTTGATAGACACTTGAAGGAAAGCAACTGTTTGTGAGTTCGTCTATAAGGGTGCAACGATAATCATTGGAACTAAGGTAAGGTAGAGCTATTAGCCCAGCTGCAGCTGCCAGAGAAAAAAAGAGGAGCCAGAGATCAAAGGAATAGTATCGTAGGAAAGAGAGAGAAAGAGATGCGGAAGCTCACAGGATTGCCAATGTATATGAGAAGCGGAGAGTACAAGAAAGACAAAGAAATAGGGAAACACATCAAATGAATATGGAACAAAGAAGATCTAACCTAGAGCCGAACTATTTAGATTATTTGCATTTCATTAATTTAATTAATTATTCAATCAAAATTATTTCACTAAACTTTGTTTATTTAAATCGCGTTGAGGATCGGAGATCCGGGGCTGCCTTACTAGTGTAATTTAAATTACAATAAACAATTAGAATCTTTTCCAAGTTTTCAGTATTGAGGCCGTGCCTCTTGTCTCACAGCACCACTTTCAATAGTAACTAGTAGTAACTGATGCGTGGTAGGGACAAGACCAGTCTTGAGTGGTGTTGTTTTTCGTTTCCCTACGCGTCTACGCTATGACTCATCCCGAAATCAGGTGCTCCGAACATGCAACATGGTGCAATATAAGGATAACATAATGAGTTGCTCACGGGGCAAATTTTCTCTTACAAATCCTTTTGTCTCACAGCTATGCAGAAAAGAGAGGAGTTGAATGGCAGGGCGAATATTTCTCGCCACACATTTCGCGGCGTAGTGGATCATCATTCTATAAGCACTCTTCTTACAGAGGAGGATATAGGATATAGGAGGATACTAATGTCTGGCCCAAACTACTATAGTTGGAGAGCTGCAATTTAATACCGAGGTGAACAAAGAAAAATAATCGGAGGAATAATTGCAAAACTGTAACAATGTGCATTATTTTGGCCGCTAAAAATTATAAACTATTTTACTAACATTTCGTAGTTTAGGTATTTCCAAATGCGCTATCGAGCTGAAATGTTTTCTACCTGTAGAATTCGCCAAATAATGAAAACGGGAATATAGAAATTTGAAATTTTTTATTCGTTCGGCCGTAATAAATTCTCAAATGTTTAACAGATTGACTAATGTTTATGTACTTTCTGTATATCCAGGAAGCTGAAAATTTTAACAGAGTTAGGAAATAATGTCCCGGTGGTAAATAACATTGAAAATTTTAGAAATATTTATTGCTGTGCCTGTTAAAAATTAATAAAATTTAAACAATGAAATTCATATAAATGCACTTCTAGAGGTGCTACATTGATGAAATTTCGCATAAATGTGAGGTATTCATAACAAATGATAAAAACCTATAAATATTTTATAATTATAAATTTTAGGGGTTGTTTTTACCCCAATATTTTCAAAACAGAAAAACAAGTAATTCGGAGCGGAGATGCAACTTTAAGCATTGAAAATTATTTTTCAGCTTTTATTTTTACTTTAGGACGGTAGAAAATGCTTGCAGAATGCAAGCACATATTTACTTGTCATTCTATAAGCACTCTTCTTACAGAGGAGGATATACGATATAGGAGGATACTAATCTCTGGCCCAAACTACAATAGCTGGAGAGCTGGAATTTAATACATAGGTGAACCGAGAAAAATAATCGGAGGAATAATTGGAAAATTGCGACAATGTTTAATTTCTTGGGCGGTAAAAATTATAAACTATTTTACTAACATTTCATGGTTTAGGTATTTCTAAATGGGCTATCAAGCTGAAATTTTTTCTACCTGTAGAATTTGCCAAATAATGAAAACGGGAATATAGAAATTTGAAAATTTTTATTCGTTCGGCCGTAATAAATTCTCAAATGTTTAACAAATTGACTAATGTTTATGTACTTTCTGTAGATCCAGGAAGCTGAAAATTTTAACAGGGTTAGGAAATAATGTCCCGGTGGTAAATAACATTGAAAATTTTAGAAATATTTATTGCTGTGGCTGTTAAAAATTAAAAAAGTTTAAACAATGAAATTCATAAAAATGCACTCTTAGAGGTGCTGCATGGATGAAATTTCACATAAATGTGGGGTATTCGTAACAAATGTTAAAGACCTATAAATGTATTATAATTATAAATTTTAGGGGTTGTTTTTACCCCAATATTTTCGAAACAGAAAAACACGTAATTCGGAACCGAGATGCGAACTTATGCATTGAAAGTCATTTTTCGGCTTTTATTTTTACTTTCAGGTGAGAGAAAATGCTTGCAGAATGCAAGCACACGTTCACTAGTAACTTATAACCGTCTTTAATCGTTTTATCACAGTACAAAATGAAAATAGTTTAATTTGTTTTTATACACACATTGGTCTTGCCATCCACGGTACTTTTCAGGAACGTAATCCCCACAGTTGGCGTGGGATTTGTGCGTAATTACTTCTGTAATGTGATTTTTAAATACTTAAAACGTAAGAAGCGAAATATGCAACGTGATGAGGAACCCCCCAAAATATGCAACAATTTGCACATATGCAACTTCAAATATGGCTCAAACAACGTAATTTTACTTGAAACGGATATTTACAAAATCTTACATAAATATGACCTTCCAGCAAAAACATGCATTTGCATAAACTTCCGAGGTCTGGTAATCACATTTTATTTTAACGAATGAGATGAACGAAATGTCAATACTATAATCTATAGCGCAGAAAAGAATGTATTACAGTAAAATACAACGAGTGATAATTTTTACTCACCTGGAATTGAAGAACATCTTTTATAACTTCGGCAGCAACGTAACCAAACCATTCGTTAACTTGGAAGATATCAATGAAACACTCACTCTCGCAAAGGCAAAGCCTGCACATAGTAAACTCGTGTCTACACTCCATGGTGTTAGTTTTTATAAAATCGACAAGAAGAATTTCTATTTCATATCCAAAAATAAAGGACACACCTCGAGAAACGGTAAACATCAACAACTAGCACGTCCATTACGCTTGTATCGAATGGATTCGATGTATCGTTCCATCGATTGATCAAAGTTTGAACGTTTGATCGGTGGGAAGGAGATTGCGAGTTGTTTTTCGAAAGTTACTATAAAATATGTGGGGGAAGGTTACGTCGTTTGTATGTCATTCATTTCGCAAGATTAGTGGATTAGCCGCGAAATATTTTCCGCCTAATTTAATTATCGAGTATATGTTTTTTACTAAAGGTGAACTTGTTTAGAAAGGAACCAGATTTCAAATCCAAAAACTAAATTTATATTAATGAATTAAAATCCGTAATTGAAAGTAACATAATAAAAACATATTAAAACCGAAATGTTGTTATCATATTTTAACTACATTATGTATATTACCATTGAGTATCTTACTATAAATTGTAGCAACAAGTATAAACAAACTCATTATTGTTCGTAGCAACAAGTATAAAACAGGCACGTCTTATTTATTTAGGATATCTGCATTAACACGAACGCATATATAATTTCATTTTTGTAAGAACATCTATATCATGTATGTATTTTCCTTTGCATCTTTCTTACTATTTAATTTTTATGATATAATAATAATTATTATTTATTTACCATGGACAAATTTTTCATCGTATGGGCATCGTCAGTCCGACCACCGCAAGCCATATAACAATCATTAAGAGCTTGAGGAAGTAAGCCGAGAAGCTGGACTTAAGATGAATCTTAATAAAGAGAAGATACATTTCAACAGAGCAGAACTCGAAGTAACCAGCTATGTTTACTTGGGTCAACTCATCACTTCTTGGCGAAATCAATCGGAGAGTGAAGATGGCATGGAGTGCTTTTGGTAAGAATGCAAACATCTTTAACGCTTGGTGGCTAAATATTTAGTCACCGCTTTTTTTGCACCGAGTGTTTAATTTGTTTATGTTTTGGCTAAATTGGCATAGATTTTTATAAAGAATATTAACAGTGTTTCATAATGTTCACAGAAATGTATTTTGAAAATAATTTTTTCAGTTATCTTGAAAAATAATGCTAAATATTTAGCCACAATTAGACTACCGTATATACTCGTGTATAGTACGAGTTTTTACGACCAAATTTTTACTGCAGAAATTGGGGATCGTACTATACAAGAGTAATGCATTTGAGGATTTAAAATTCATGTATCTTCACGGGCATTTTCGGTGAAGTTATGCCACCCGCACGCATTCTAATGGTAGGCTAACCTTAGCAGTGAGGTCCTTTATCGTTGTTATGTTGCTTCGTGAAAAGTAGAATCTTTTTCATATATACAGCTTCAAATTCACAAATACTTGATATAAGTGACGATTTACGGGCATTTCCTTTCTTGAATTTTATGTATGTACATCTTTGTTTGCGTCTTTTTACAAGGGATGGATTGGAATGAGTTGGACTAAAAGTATCGTAGATGGCGTAACTTTATGGAATTTCGACATCTTGGAAAAAAGAAATTACTTTGTAATATTCAACAGTCTTTATTGTTTCTTCAATCACACACTGATCGGTTTCCACTACAAAGTCATTCTAAAGGTGTTACGTCGGTTAGTGACACCATTAGAATGATTTTGTAGTGGAAACCGGTCGGTGTGTGATTGAAGAAACAATAAAGACTGTGGAATATTACAAAGTAATTTCTTTTTATCCGTTATCCCTACCTATTATATAGATGAGCAAGTGGAACCATTACTTACGCGGAACGTAATCCAGACGTACTAGAATTGAAACGATTTTATTTCATCTTGCGCAATCATGATTCATATCACTTTTTATTAAATGTTTTAGGAGTAAGATACTTAACTTATCCGAATTTTAGTGTACTCGCAAGAAATACTATTTACGACATTTACGGTCTATTCTATGGTGGTGTGGAAAATCAAGGTTGTTCGATATATCTCGCTCGTAACCATCGAGCTATCGAAACGAAATATATCGACCATTGTGGAAAGCTGGGGTCGTACTATAAACGAGATATATGAAAAAATCAGGTTTGTTAACCAAAAAATCAGGGGTCGTATTATACATGGAGTCGGCATATACACGAGTATGTACGGTATAATGTTCCCAAGTTTAATTATAATGTAAATTATAATTGTGATACTTTGTATTACTTTAAAATTCAATGAAAATTAAGAGGACATTTAAAACTGATAACAGGCAATTTTCGAAGAAAGAACGGCAGATCTTTTAATGAATTAATTTGTTTTTATAAAAGGAGTTTTGGTGCTTATTTAATACAGAGTAAGTTCTAAGGCTTATAATCCATTTAAATCTAATAACAGTGTCTATTATAGTTTAAAGAAAGAACTTTATTTATTCACTTTACAGAATGAATTAATTTTAGGCTAGCATTGCCTATTATAAAATGAGTTATTTTGGAATTTACAGTATGTAAAGTGGAAGTTGTACTGAATTGACTCAAGTATTTTGGGTACTTTCCTGTTAACGGGTATACCTCAGAAAATAAACACGTATTGTTGTAATATGTTACGACGTATTTGTTTGTTAACAATGCTTAACAACAGGGGAATTACTTAAAAATCACACTTTTTTGAAACTTATTTATTAATAAAAGCAACATAATTACTAATACAATCTAAATTTATCTTACTAGCGGGCCAATATGTCTTTATGGCATTCAAAATAGCTGGAAATATGTCGATTTCTTTGTTATGTTGTCGCCACATGAATCCTTCTGCTGACAGGCTTTCGCGTTGCATTTCCAAAATATTCTGTCGCAGAAGTAAAGTTTCATAATATGACCCCTCTTGCACATTCGCCCTTTAGATAAAATACCATGGCCTTGAAGCAAAGATACAGCTTCTTATTCACTCCTCGGCAAGCTCCACAAATTCATCATTAAAGGATCAACGTAAATATCTTAACGGGATTTGTTACGCATTGTTAACTAACAAAATATCACAACAATACGTGTTTATTTTTTGAGGTATTCCCGTTAACAGGAAAGTACTATTTCTAATCAAAAATTAATTTAAAACTATTGAAAGTTGTTGTTTCGGAAACTGAGAAGTCCAGAGTGGTGAGCGGACGCTAAACAATATTGAGGTAGATTTTATTCCAAAATCTATTTAAAGTATTATCAGTGGTAATTGAAGATTGAACCAATTTTTTGGAACCGGAATTCTGCTTATTTAATGAAATTGAAATCCTAATGCTATAATCAATTTAAAACTAATAACAATGGCTATTTTAGTAGAAAAAAAGGTACTATTTTATTCACAAGGAATTTTTGTGAGATTTTAGTTAATTAATTAAAACAGACTTATAGAAATATTCGATGGTTAAAACAGTGCACAATTTTATTCTTGCGATTTTTACATGTTGCATTAACGAAAATTTAGATTCATTAAACCCGTTGAAATTTAACGGGCACTTATGCTAGTAGTAATATATTGTGCAATCCGCTCACAATGGACGAAGGAAGCGCGGGAAGCATGCCGCCATGGCTGTGTGCCGGGAGGTCTGGGGGCGAAGCCCCCATCAGGGTTGGCGAGCACAGCGACCAGGGGCAGAGCCCCTAGTATATATATATATATATATCAGGGGTGTATATTCTGGGTGGCTAATTGAGGAATTCGCCGCTTCAACGAATAAAATATTATTGAAGCACACTAAGAATAAAACTCACATTTACATAATTTAGAAATTTTATTAATGCCAAGCAAGAATTTTAAGTTTTAAAATACAATGCATTATTACATCATTAATTAGTTTTCAACAACTTTAACAAAAATTTACTTTGCGAGCTTTAAGATAAAAAAAAGGGTTTTATGACATCATCTATATCTAATTTCTCACAAAACCCACGTTCTTTTGAATTAACATACAAATATAAGAGCTTATCCTGCGTCATGGGTGATTGTAATTTTTTTGCGATCTTTAATTTTGAAAATGCTCTTTCTCCAGATGCAACGGTAACAGGAAGGGTCGGTAATATTCGTAGCGACACTGAGACATTTGGAAATAGGTACTCCAAAACGTCGGTTACTTTCATGACAGGGACCAAAAATGTTTCCATATCACTCAGTTTGATCTCCAGGTCTGTAAATAATTTTATCTTCTTTACTTAATTTATTAAAATTATGGATGTCATACAAAAAATTTAAAGCTTTGATATGATCTTCCATCTGGGAAAATCTTCCTTTTAAACAATGCAAATGCGGTACCGAAATTTTCAAAAAATAAATCTACTTAAAATTAAAACCTCTTTTCTTCACTCGCTGTCTAAGGACTACCACTTCTGAAAATTTCTTTTTGATGTCAAAATTCTCTGCTATTTATCAAAATTTCTACAAAGCCTTTATCGGATCTTAACTCCATTAAATATTGAAGTAGATCTTTTAACATATCAATGCATTTGGGAATATTGAAACGTGGCTCTTGCATGGCTTTACTCATTACCTTAACCCTAGATGAAATTATTTACCAAATAACAATGGAACAAATAAATTTGTATGATTGAATTTTCAAACCAAGTAACTGTGCCATGCAGTCTGTCTTTGCATCACGATTTTGATCTGAAGAAAGCTCAAAACATTGTAAATTTCTGGCAAGTTAAATCTTAATGTTTTAATAGCTTTCCATCTTGTCCTGTATGTCTATATATTATATATATATATATATATATATATATATATATCAAAATATCACTTAAACCACAACTTGTATAAAAAATCAGGTAGAATTCCAAGAAGTGCTCTCTAATTTCAAACCTTTTTGTTTCCATATTCAACAGGACAAAGCGAAATATTATACTTAATTGTTCAGTGTGACTCCTGTCTGAAGTACAATCTAATATGATTAAGTAATATGTACGAGATCACTAAATTTATAATACTATCTTATACAGGGTATAGCGTGGCTGACTGACGAATTTCGTTTCGTAATAACTGCTGTTGTGGTTGAAAGATGGCGCTGTAAACCACAGATTTGTAATCAGCACTTCAAGGGCATTTAGTTTCATTCGTGGTAGTGTTGTGTACGGTCGTGTGTAGTCATGGCAGTGTGGAATTTGCAACAGCGCGTCTTTACTGTTGAGTGTTATATTAAAACCGAATCTATCGTTGAAACAGCGTAGTTTTCGCACTAAATTTGGTGTTTTGCATAGAGGTAATGCTCCTTCGTGAAACACGATCATTTTGTGTGTAAAAGAATGGCGGGGGACAGGATCTGTTGTTCGTGTGAAACGAGAGGGGAACTGAGAAAACAGTGCGTACACCAGGCAACATTGATGCCGTCCGAAACGCATTTCAACAGAGTCCACATCGCTCAGCACTTACACACTCTCAAGCACTTGCATTATCTGATCAATCAGTTAGACAAATTTTACATCTGGACTTGCATTTTCACCTCTACAAGATGCAAATTGTTCAGGAGTTAAGTGATCGTGACAAGATATTGCGTCTCCAGTTTTCCCGACAATTTCAGGATGTGTTGAAGCGAAATCCAAACTTGACCGATAAACTTTTAATGACCGATGAAGCCAACTTCCACCTATGTGGTACTGTAAACAAATAGAATTTTCGCTACTGGTCCAAAAGCAATCCACACCAGACGCATCAATATCCATTGCACAGCCCAAAGGTCGCGGTTTGGTGTAGAATCGCAGCATTCGGCATTTACGGTCTGTACTTTTTTGAGGTGAAAACGCCAATTTATAGTACTTGAATAAAATGTATCAAAATTGACCGTACTAAGAATTTTATTATAGTTATAACAATTTGAAATCCGTCGGTCAGCCACACCGCATCCTGTAGTTTTGTTAAGATAATGGAAATAATTGTGTGTAATTCTGTTGCTAAAATAATGCGGCATAACTTCTCAATTGCTTTGTATTTGACTATGAAAGTTCTGCTAGAACAGCGTCAAATTTACTTAACATTTCCATCAGCTTTAAGATGTTACCATTGTTCGATACATGTAATGTACTTCCAATAACCACATAGCAATGCTTTTCATGATCAATAGTACGCATTAGGATCGACCCTACAGTAGACTATAACAATAGCAGTTGCCATGGCAATGAATTGAATAAATAAGTAAACATCATGAAAAAATAGTTGTTAAAAATAATTTTTGGCTTATTCCTACTGATATGACTGCCTACGACATGGAAATTACTTTCCGTCGTTTTATTGGCAGAACTGTGAAGATCTTGCGTTGGTATCTCATTTTTAAGGTATTTTTAAAAATGCAAGAGAAAAAAAGGCTTGCTTGCTCTTGTAGTCAAACCCACGATTACTACGTACATGGCAAGTAGTTTCAAATTGAAAGGTCGAAAAGGAATACGATTCCTGAAAGTTTGATCGAAAAATATTGAAAATCTACAGGCGATTTTCTTATTCTCCTATGTAACTCTGTATAGCATGACCGCATTTCTTAGCTTATTACATAAAGAGATGTATACAATGTGTTTTATAATACGCACTTTGAAATTTACATAACTTGATGTTCTTATGCTACCAGGATAAGGAAAATTGTAAATGAATGATGGAAATATGATTTATTTAATTCACTGCAGTCTTTTCTTACTGTTTACAATTTAAATTAATGTTATACCGTATATACTCGTGTATAGTATGAGTTTTTACGACCAAATTTTTATTGCAAAAATTGGGGTTCGTACTATACACGAGTAATACAATTGAGGATTTAAAATTCATGTATCTTCACCGGCATTTTCGGTGAAGTTATGCCACCCGCACGCATTCTTACGGTGGGCTAACCTTAACAGTGAGGTCCTTTATCGTTGTTATGTTGCTTCGTGAAGAGTAGAATCTTTTTCATATATACAGCTTCAAATTCACAAATACTTGATATCAGTGAAGATTTACGGGCACTTCCTTTCTTGAATTTTATGTATGTACATCTTTGTTTGCGTCTTTTTACAGGGGATGGATTGGAACGAGTTGGACTAAAAGTATCGTAGACGGCGTAACTTTATGGAATTTCGACATCTTGGAAAAAAGAAATTACTTTGTAATATTCAACAGTCTTTATTGTTTCTTCAATCACACACTGATCGGTTTCCACTACAAAGTCATTCTAAAGGTGTTACGTCGGTTAGTAACACCATTAGAATGATTTTGTAATGGAAACTGGTCGGTGTGTGATTGAAGAAACAATAAAGTGTGGAATATTACAAAGTAATTTCTTTTCATCCGTTATCCCTACCTATTAAGTAGATGAGCGAGTGGAACCATTACGTACGCAGAACGTAATCCAGAAGCACTAGAATTGTTACGATTTTATTTCATCTTGTGCAATCATGATTCATATCACTTTTTATTAAATGTTTTAGGAGTAAGATACTTAACCTATCCGAATTTTAGTGTACTCGCAAGAAATACTATTTACGACATTTACGGTCTATTCTATGGTGGTGTGGAAAATCAAAGTCGTTCGATATATCTCGCTCGTAACCATCGAGCTATCGAAACGAAATATATCGACCCTGGTGGAAAGCTGGGGTCGTACTATAAACGAGATATATGAAAAAATCAGGTTTGTTCACCAAAAAACCAGGGGTCGTACTATACACGGAATCGGCATATACACGAGTATATACGGTAATTATATTTATTCTCGGTAATGACATAATTTAATTAATCTTACGGTATAAACAACCACGTTAGCTTCCTTTTAACGTTCCCAAATTTGCAGTATTCGTTACCGTGTTAATCGTTTCCTGATTTATCACATTAACGCGGTTTCACTCGCGAGTGCACTCTCGAATGCCTGCTCAGGCAAGAATTAGATTTAAAGCCCTTGTCGCACACCCGACATTTAAACGGCTTTTCTCCGGTGTGGATACGTGAGTGAATTCTGAGGCTCCCGCTTTCGGAGAACGCCTTCGCGCAAATTTCGCACCTGTACGGCTTTTCGCCCGTGTGCACGCGCATGTGTTTCCTGAGATTTTGATTGTCGGCGAAACGCCTCCCGCACGCGTCGCACGTGTATGGTTTTTCTCCGCTGTGGACGCGTCGGTGGCTTTTGAGGGTGCCGTTGTGAGAGAATTTCTTGCCGCACGTCTCGCACTCGTAAGGTTTTTCTCCACTGTGCGTACGTTGATGGTTTTTGAGGTTACATTTCTGCGCGAAACGCATTCCGCATACCTCGCACGTGAACGGCTTCTCGCCGGTGTGGACGAGCTTGTGACTTCTCAGGTTGAATTTATTTATGAATATTTTGCCACATATGACGCAAGGATAAGGTTTTTCTCCCGTGTGTATTCTTAAATGTATTTTCAACTGACTTATCCAATGGAAACCTTGACCGCACGAATCGCAAACATATTTCCTAACTCCTTCGTCCTTCTTTACTTCATCTGACGTTTTCCCCTTCGATCCTGTCTTAGGAGAATCACTCGTTTTACGTTTAGTTCCACAGTTAACATTGGTATCGACTTGTGAGTCTCTTTCTTCGATGCAACTTTCCTCGTTTACCACATAACCGTGTAATTCCAAATGTCTTCTTAGTACGTCCTTTTCTTGAAAACCCTTTCCGCAGTCATGACAACTAAAATGTTCCCTATTTTCCTCTCTCTCCTCGACTCCAACGGGAGCTTCCTCCCCTCTCTCCCTCGCACTCCCTCCCTCTGCGTCACTATTTCTCTCTTTCTTGAACTCCAATGTCCCTTCATCTTCTCGAGTGACATCCACACTTGTGTCAACGCGTATCGCTTCTTCCCGTCTCTTTATCGTCCCCCTCCTCAACTCAACAACACTCAATTCTTCTCCATTTAAGTCACTTTCCTCATCTGGGAGCACGTCTATCGTCTCACCCGGAGATATACAATCCCTCTTCACTTTAATATCCATTTCCCCGACTTTAACGTTTGCATGTTGTCCATGAGATTCACAGGGAGTTCTCTTCCGATGGCCTTCTAAATATTCCAGCGATGTGAGAGAAATGCTGCTTTTTCTAACCTGTAAACATAACGGAAAATGATTTCATGAATTATTAAACAAGTTAGGAAAGTGTACAACGTATCACAAATGGGCACCTTTCGTGCAATGGAGTATTAGAAAGAAATGATATATAGGTACGTAAGGGAAATTGTGTTTTGAAGTTCTTTTCCTCATCATAAATAATCCATTTTATTCCTATTTAATAATATTATTATGAAAATTAAATGTTTGTTTGTGAGACTGTTTATGTTAGCAACAATGAAGTAACCATGCAAGAAAATTTCCAAGTTCATCTCGAATTAAGACATTCTGGTTTGATTTTCTCGATAATGGGTACTCCCACGATAAAAATGTATAGGATAGGAAATACTCCTCTTTACCAGTTCTACAACCTTTATTTGAAAAATATTTTGATATGAGCAACACTTTACGGGATATGACGAATATTTAATTTTTTGTCATCAGTAAAGTGGTACCCCTGCTTAGCGTACGTGATTCATTTTTGTGATTTTTTATTATCTTTGATAGTAAGTTCATAATATGAAATTTGATGAAAATCTGTTAGGTAGAAGCCGAGAACAAACATGCCGACAGACGGATGGACGGACAGACCGACGATAATAGGTGCTCACGCTTGAAGCGATACACGCCTAAAAAATAAGGTTAACATCTGATAACATCCCTTCATTATGCAATATAATGTACAAAATACAATCTCTCCGTACCTAATAGCCAATTTCTCTTATGCATACTGCCATGGCAACTGCAATTGTTCAAGTTTATTGTTGGCTTGATCTTAATGTGTAAGAAACAGTGGCCAGAAGTTTGTTTTGGGGTACACCATAGTATTTTCTGCAGTCTACTATCACAATTAAGTATTTTAGAATTTATATTAACAAAGTAATAACCATAAAATACATGCATTACGGTCGCATTTTAATTAGCATTACTGCGTAGGTTAAGGAAGTGAAAATTTCATTATCTGGAGCAGTTTGGGAGTAGCATGTGCACCCTTGCACCCCCCCCTGACTACGCCATTGATAAGAAATGTGCATACTTTTGAAGAAATGGAAAGTCATAAATAGGGAACCTGGTAGATTGAATTTAAATACTGAAAACTTGGATTTAACAAGTTAGGAAAGTGTACAACGTATCACAAATGGGCGCGTTTCGTGCAATGGAGTATTAGAAAGAAATTATAGTATACCTGTACTTAAGGGAAATAGCGTTTTCAAGTTCTTTTCTTTATCATAAATAATCAATTTTCTTCCTATTCAATAATATTACATCCACAAGTAGGGAAATTAAACGTTTGTTTGGGAGATTGTTTAGGTTAGCAACAATGAAGAAGTAACCATGCAAGAAAATTTATAAGTTCAACTCGATTTAAGACATTTTTGTTTGATTTTATGGATAACGGCTACTCCCACGATAAAAATGTATAGGAAAAGAAATACTCTAATTTATTAGTTCTACAAGTTTTATTTGAAAAATATTTTGATATGATCATTATTTTATGAGATATGACGAAAATTTAATTTTTTGTCCTCAGTAAAGTGGTACCCCTGATTGGCGTATGTGATTCATTTTTGCGATTTTCTTATTATATTTGATTGAAAGTCCTTAATATCAAATTTCATGAAAATCCGTTAAGTAGAAGCCTAGAACAAACATGCGGACGGATGGACGGACCGACCGACAATAATAGGCGCTCACGCTGTAAGCGAAACACGCCTAAAAATGAACATGGCCTCTAATTACTGGTCACAGTCTTAGCGGACACTATAAATCGGTACTCACAAATACACTTTGAATGCTACAACAATCTAAAACTCCTTGTAACGAGGATTATGAAGGAATACCTCCCCTACGTCAAGCTTCTTCTATGATGATTTACCCTGCCACTGAAGATGAGGCTATAAAGTGTGTCAAACAACAAACAAAGCTGTAGGTATTGATGGGATTCCCGTCATGATAAAAGCTGTATTCACATTATAAGCAAACCTCTCACATTATTTGATAAATGACTCCCTGTCTACCAGCGAGTTCCCTAACTACTTACACATTTCCAAAATCAAACAAATATTACACAAAAAGGGCAGCAGAGAAAATATTGAATATTATAGGCCAATCTCATTAGGAACGGTTATCTCCAAAATATTTGAATGCTTAATTAAAGGTCGACTAAAGCTGTGAAAATTGGCATTCCTCAAGGAAGAATTCTTGGACGAATGCTATTTGAGGATGATACTAATGTTGTGATAAAAACTATGATATTAATGTTTTGCAAAGTAGGATAAACCGCACACCCCTACATCTAGAAAATTGGTTCAATGTGAACAAGCTCACCATAAACATTAAGAAAACAAATTGCATATAATTTAAACAAAAAATGCCGTTTAAATGTTTTCATTAAAAATCAGCAAATTATCAAGTTTGATAGTACCAATACTTACGTCATATAATCGATAATTCTTTAAATTTGAATGATCATGTTACCCACTTATGTAGTAAACTTGCTGGTGATGTTTTTGTATTCCGAAACCTAGCACACATCGTTGACATATCTATGTTTAAAATGTGGTATTATGCCAACTTTAAGTCATTACAGACCTATGGTACAATTCTTTTGGGAGGTCAGCTGGAATTCAAAAAGAGCAATCAGATTCATAAATAGCATGCCAAGAAGAGCATCATGTAAGCCCTATTTTTTATCCACGGAAATATTAATGGAACCTTGTTTATATGTGTGCATTACATGTGTGCATATGTGAGAGAAAATGTCTACCCCTCTCTTTGCAAATATATACGGGAATTAAAAACATGACATCCATATCTTTTACCATTCAACATCTTTGTACAACATGGCACCTTTCCACTTAGGTATAAAATTATATAATCATTTGCCACCTGCTCTAAAAAATGAACTATCGCAAAGGGGTTTTTAAAAAGCAATTAAAGTTTTTGTTTAAAAATGCTATTATAATATTGGAGATTATACGGATGTTAAAACAATTGGACAATGCCGTAATTATACTCATTTAGTTGTACGGTTTTTACTTATTCTCTTGATGTTTTTGTATTGTACACACATTTACCTGATAAACTTCGTTCTTTTGACTGTCGTCTCCTATGTTTTACGATTGGAAAATCTCCAGACTAAATAAATTATTAATATTATATCACACAAATTACTTTCATAAGCTGCACCAGTTTTGTAAGATTTGCTTGTTGCGCTCAATACAAATTGATTAGTAAATATGAAAGTGAAACTTGTTAAAAAACGGGACATCGGCGAGAAACGTTGAATATTCACAGAATAGTTGAGCTCGAGTTTTATTTTGAAGTGCATTGGAGGAACTTCGTTAAATAATAGAATGCAACGCTAGATTTTTTGAGGAAAACTTGTTTCTCATAAGAAAAGTCCCTCGGGATTGTGGACAAAGTCCCGAGGGCAGGGAAAAATGTCACAGTGCTACTGTGAAGAGAATTAAGGGCCAATACTGGCAGCCTATCCTCGCGAGAGACGTAGAGGAAGTGATTAAATGTTGCGTAATGGAAGGAGTCCTTACGGCAAGACCCAGGCACCCTTAAGTGAGTCACCTGCAAGTGATAAGCCCTTCGCTTTGATAGCTTTGGACATAGTTGGTTCCCTTCTTCACATTGAACTCGATATATCCTGAGTATTTTAGATCATTTCTCGCGGTATGTAGAAACGGTGCCATTACCCTCTCAGACTTCGGAGTTGGTAGCGAAAACTTTGGTTAAGAGATGGATTCTGAAGTTTGGCGTGCCTGATTATATTCTCACTGATCAGGGAACGAACTTCTGTTCGGAAGTGTTTCAAGAGATGTGTAAGTTGTTACACGTGGAAAAGTTGCGTACGTCTCCTTTACATCCGAGTTGTAATGGCCGATGCGAACGACTACTTCGAACTATCTCACAGATACTGAGCCATTATGTAAACAGCAGGGACAATGATCGGTTGCGGCCTACAATACCAGCTACCATACCAGCATTAAGTTCTCTCCTCGTGAAGTCGTTTACGGCCACCCGATGAAATCGCCGTTCGAGTGTTTCACGGGTAAGGTTCGAAGAACAGACAAGTGTTATGTGGCAAATTTGGGGGGAAAATTTGTGACAATTTGGAAGAAGTGCAGAAAAAACAGTAAGAAGGCGTATGATCGTCAAGCTAGGCAGTATAATAAGGGCAGCGTGGAAACCCTTTATAGGCCAGGACAATATGTATATTTGAGTGATCCGTATCCTATTAAGAAGTTTCATAAGCCATGGCGCGGGCCTTACAAAATTCTTGAACTTCTTCCGCCTACTAATCTGAAGCTACAGTTGCGGTACAGAACGATTGCGGTCCATAAAGATCGGGTGAAAGCTCACAGGGGCAGTTCCACGATGCCAACGAATTGCCTCGATGAAAACGACGGGGAAAGAAGGCGTGGTCGCCCACGCAGAATCCTACCAATCGTCGAACAGAAGTCGCGACCTTCGTCGCCACGCCCGTTTGACGTGGACGAGCGAGAAGTGCAGAGACGGCTGGAGAAAGCGAAGAGGATCTTCTCCCCACACCCTCGCCGGAATCGGAGATAAGCAAGGACGAACACTACGTACCACCACAGCCCACGCAGTAGCCGAAACAGCAAGGCGCTCACTGTATCTCCTTCGTCCCAGGCCTGCTAAGTGCGAGCCAGACAGCGCGGCGCCATCGCCAACCTCTCCCGCCGACTGCGAAACGCCGACCTCGGCTCATCCTTATTTTTCGCGGCCGCGACCTCGAGATTGACGTGGAAATGGGAACGGTGACTTTAACGTGTTTTTAAATTTCTTTGTAGCCTGTTGGGGGATTTGAAGTGCTGCAATCGGAGAGTGGAGTACCGTTTGAAAAACATGAAGATGTTACGTTGTCGGAGCACTTCTGGACGGTGGTAGTGAACTTTGACTTGCTGGATTTAAAAGGAGAATATAAAAAACTTGTTGGTGTCTTTGATGTGGTTCAGGATAATATTAAGTTACCATTATATATGTTACCCCCGTGTGAAAAAGATTCTCTTTATATTTTTTTACGGTATGCCAAGGGTTTCCGTTATAGTAATTGGGCATCAATTAAAGGTAATTATAGATATTCCCTTGGGAAGTAAGGACAGTATATTTGAGAGGTATGCAATTCATGTGTTTCCGGTGTATCACCTTACTCTAAATGCACATCTGGAGTGGAAGTTAGGGCATACCTTTCTGGTTAATGCCGAACCGAGTCATTTTGCGGTGTTAACGGGAAGTAAATTAAGTGGATGTGAGACAGGGCCACTAATGACGTGTCCAGCAAATTTTCCGCTGCTGACCGGCGTGAATTATTGCTGCGAGTTTAACCTTTTTATGTCGAAAGGGACGTCTAGTTGCAACAAGGAGGTATTTAAATTGACAGAACCCTTCTTTCGGAGAAGAGGAAATAGCTGGATTTTTTCGTTGCCGCAAGTTACGCATACCACATTTTTATGTAGGAAGGGTGTTGCCGAAGACAGACCGGTGACCATAGAATTGCGTGGGAGCCGTATAATAGAAAATTCCACGCATCGCGATATTGTAAGCAATGATTTTAAGTTAATGTCGGCCTCTCATGGTTGGACGCTGACTGATGGGAAGTTGTGGGAAATCAAACAACTGATAATTGACATAAATATCAGTGAGGGGGAAGCATTTCGGAAACTACAGGATGAAGTAAATAAGACAATTAATACATTTCGTGGTCGGGATGACCTTGCTAAGATAATGAGTAAGGCACTTATGGCAAGTAATGATTCCAAAGGACATGAGTTATTTGTTGGGATTGGAGTGAATTCTTTTGTAACCTGTTTTCTCATTATCGTTATTTTAGTATTTTTATGTTCTCAGCGATGTCGTGTAATGCCAAAATCTTCAAGACACGACTCGTGGTTCTATTGTGGTTGCCGCAAGCGATGAACGTGTAGTTATATCTCCTGATGCGTAATGAAAATGGTAGATTTGTAATTGTATGTAATACTTTCATCATAAGTGGCTATTTGTTTTAGTATTTCATACTTTTGTAAGTTGAAGAAAATTTAACTGTGGTTAGATTTTCTTTCTTGGTGGGGGGTGGTTGTAATTGCTTACTAAATGCTTATTAAGTGCGCTTACCCGTTCCCTCTGACATCCAGTGCCTCGAGAAGGAGATGACGACTGCGTTTCTCACACTGTCGGACCAGATGTGGGACATGCACCTTGGGTTTTGCAATGCTTTTTAATTTACACGTGTGAGTCTTAAGTTTAGTAGAGAACAGACACGTGTTCGCGTATTCTCTCTATCTGCCCTACCCCTCCTCGCGTTCCCTCAGTGACCCTCTGGCGAACCCCATGTTCGAAATGTAATGTCTTACAAGTAGTTTATTCTACGAAAAGTCTCTGGACAAAATGTCTGGGCATCCTAATTCCAACCAATAGAGGTGCGACATGTATGTCACCTATACTAAACTTTATTATTATTCTATATTCTAAGGATTTTAAATTACATACATTGTTAATTTTACATACTATAATTGTTAACTAAATAAAATTTGTTAATTCTCTTTTTACTTTCTCATACGAAGTATCGAGAAAGTGTTGTATTCGCGAAAAAATTCGACCTTGAGATTTTTACGGAAATATACATTTTAGGTGTCGCTGAATCCGAAAAAGCAATACCGTCCATCCGTTACTGGTGCTGGAGACTAGACGGTAGAGCAAAAATGAATGAAATCTCGTACATAGGCATTTTATCATACTGAGCAGAGTATACATATAAACGGTTGACATTGATCAATAATTAAGAGTAGTTTATTCTACACATTTTTAACAACAATCCGATTGTCTCAAAAATGACTCAACGATTTTGATCAAATTTTGTAGAGTTACTTGAGTTTACGTCTTCAATAATACTGTATAGTTCGTATTTCTCAAAAAATGAATATAAGGCTAGTTTATTCTAGGCAACTTTAACAAAAATTGGATTTTCTAAGAACAGGCCCATTAGATTTTCATTTTCTAAAGATAACTAAAGACGCATTAGTACCCATATATGAGAAAGTTTGTACAATGTATGTTGTACCGATTTTTTCCTTATGATGCCTGCTCTGAGGCAAGTCTACCTGGCAATTTTGAAAAGACTACATGTTCCAACAATGACTCGTTGTGGCAAATTCAAGTGGACTATATAATTTAATAACGTTAAAGGACATAGGTGGAACAATCCCCAGATTTACATTTCTTCTACACAAGGGGTGAAAAACAGACTTAAAAAAAACCGAACACTTTAAATGGGTCCTCGATAGCACTGCGTATCTAAGCACGACGGCAGTTAGTGTTTGAATCGCACCGTTTAAAGGATAAACACCTCAATAACACTGCGTATCTAAGCACGATGGCAGTCAGTGTTCGAATCGCACCGTTTAAAGGATAAACACTTTCACTTTCACCAATAATACGTCTCGTTGCGAGGGCGATCACGTGAGAACTCCCTGCGTATCGAACTCTTTCACAAAGGTCACCGACTCTCACACGCACAACGTAACTCCCATACAGTCAACTCGCATACGGTGTAACTCACACGCAAAGTAACTCGCATCCAAAACGCTACGGTAAGCGGCTCGTGAGCTAGCGAATTACGGAATATGCATTTGAAGGAATTTTATTCATTCTATTCAGCGACATAATTCGATTAATTCTAAATTAATTAGTAGAATTGTTTAGTCCTCTCCGTTTAAAGTTTTCAATACTGCTTTCTATGCCCATTAATTACATTTGTGACTTATCGCATTAAAACGGCTTTTATTGCGAGTGTACTCTCAAATGCTTGCTTAGGTTAGATCTATCACGAAAGCTCTTGCTGCATATCTTGCAGGAAAATGGTTTTTCTCCGCTGTGGAGTCGTTTGTGTTGCTTGAGAGTGCCATTTTGAGAAAACGTCTTCCCGCAAATGTCGCACTTGTACGGTTTTTCACCGGTATGAACCCGCTTGTGAGTTTTAAGGTTATTTCGATTGGCGAAATGAATCCCGCATATCTCGCACAGGTACGGCTTCTCCCCGCTGTGAACGCGTCGGTGACACGTAAGAGAGCCGCTGTGAGAATACTTCTTGCCGCACGTTTCGCATTCAAAAGGTTTTTCTCCGCTGTGGACGCGTTTGTGACTCGTGAGCGTGCAGCTGTGAGAGAATTTCTTGCCACACGTGTCGCATTCATAAGGCTTTTCTCCACTATGGGTTCGACCGTGATCTTTAAGTTTATATTTCTGAGCGAAACGCATTCCGCATACTTCACACGTATGTGGCTTCTTACCGGTGTGGATGAGCTTATGACTTTTCAGATTGAACTTATAACTAAACCCTTTTCCGCAGATAGGACAGGGGAAAGCTTTCCCTCCGTTGTGTACCCTTAAATGCGCTTTCAGGTGATCTATCTTGTTGAAACCTTTACCGCATAAATCACAAACGTACGTCGCCATTCTTTTACCCCTCTTGACTTTATCTGACCGTTTCCTCTTTGTTCCTTTCTTAAGAGTTGAATGACGAACATATTTCCTAACTCCTTTATCTCTCTTTACTTTATTTGACGTTTTTCTCTTCGATCCTGTCTTAAGAGAATCACTCCTTTTAAGTTTAGTTCTACAGTTAATATTGGCATCGACTTGTGAGTCTATTTCTTCAATGCAACTTTCCTCGTTTACCACATAACCGTGTAATTCCAAATGTCTTATTAGTACGTCCTTTTCTTGAAAATCCTTTCCGCAGTCATGACAACTAAAATGTTCTCTATTTTCCTCTTTCTCCTCGACTGCAACGGGAGCTTCCTCCCCTCTTTCCCTCGCACTCCCTCCCTCTGCGTCACTATTTCTCTCTTTCTTGAACTCCAATGTCTCGTCATCTTCTCGAGTGACATCCACACTTGTGTCAACACGTATCGCTTCTTCCCGTCTCTTTATCGTCCCTCTCCTCAACTCAACAACACTCGATTCCACTCTGTTTAAATCACTTTCCTCATCTGGAAGCATGTCTATCCTCCCACCCGGAGATATACAATCCCTCTTCACTTTAATATCCATTTCCCCGACTTTAACGTTTGCAAGTTGTCCATGAGATTCACAGCGAGTTCTCTTCCGATGGCCTTCTAAATATTCCAGCGATGTGACAGAAATGCTGCTTTTTCTAACCTGTAAACACAACGGAAAATGATTTAATGAATTACTAAACAAGTTAGGAAAGTGTACAACGTATCACAAATGGGCGCCTTTTGTGCAATGGAGTATTAGAAAGAAATGATATTTAGGTACGTAAGGGAAACTGTGTTTTAAAGTTCTTTTCGTCATCATAAATAATCCATTTTCTTTCTACTTAATAATATTACATGCCCACGTAAGGAAATTAAAGGTTTGTTTGTGAGATTGTTTATGTCAGTAACAATGAAGTAACCATGCAAGAAATTTTCCAAGTTCAACTCGATATAAGGCTTTCTTGTTTGATTTTCTCGATAACGGCTACTCCTACGATAAAAATGTATAGAAAAAGAAATACTCTAATATATTAGTTCTACAACTTTTATTTAAAAAATATTTTGATATGAGCAACACTTTACGAGATGTGACGGAAAGTTGATTTTTTTATCACCAGTAAAGTGGTACCCCTGATTGGATTACGTGATTCATTTTTGCGATTTTCTTATTATATTTGATTGAAAGTCCTTAGTATCAAATTTCATGAAAATCCGTTTGGTGGAAGCCGAGAATGAACATGCGGACGGACGGACCGACCGACGATAATAGGCACTCACGCTGTAAGCGAAACCCACCTAAAAAGACATCCAACACATTTCCTCCCCTAGTAGCCCCTTCCACCACCTGTGTAAATCCTACCTCATAAGTTAATTCATTTATCACCTCTTGAGTCCTCCCGCCCCCCACTGTATTTCCTTCCCATGTTACATATGGCAAATTCAAGTCGCCTACAATAACACAATCGTGGTATCCAGATCGTACGCAACATATATCATTTAATGTCTCCAGCAAGTGTAAATCCGCACTTGGCTTTCTGTAAACTGCAACAATATCTAGTGTTTCGCCATTATCTGTATGAAAAACTTTTACATTTAACATTTCACAATCCCCCCTTACCCAAACCAATTCGCTAACAATACTTTTTCATACACAAACAAATATACTGCCTCCTCTGCTATCTCTATCTCTATGATAAATTGTGTAACCACACGGAAAAATCTCATTACTATGAACATTATTACTCAGCCATGATTCAGTTCCCACAACCACACCTGTCTCGCAAGAATAGACCAATACAGCGAGGGAATCCTTTTCATTATACTAACTACGGCAATTCGCTGGAAGAATCCTTAAACCATTACCTTCTTGAATGAGATTTATCCTCCGTAAGGCATCCCCACCGTTGAAATCGATCCGGAAGTCCTGTCGATAGATTGCCTTGCTTCTGAATCCCGTCCATATGAACACAATGATAGACTTTCTTTCCAATTGTTACTATAATTATTACAAATACCACTTGTATCAAAGTTCCTTTCATCGTTACTCTGTACACTTTATTGAAATTTCTCGTATCACATCCACAATCCCGCAGTAGTTTCCCGACACATACGACATCGCAGCGTCATTGATTAAATTTCCAAATTTAATTGAACCTGATCAATTTAAATGCAATCCGTCCTTACCTAAGTCACCTTGTTTAATCCAGCAGTTCGGGTTCACATAATAAAGACCTTTCTTCTTACGGATACATTCAATGCCTTCATTAACGAGATTCATTTTTGCGATTTTCTTATTTTATTTGATTGAAAGTCCTTAATATCAAATTTCATGAAAATCCGTTTGGTAAAAGCCGAGAATGAACATGCGGACGGACGGACAGACAGACGGACGGACGGACCGACCGACGATAATAGGCGCTCACGCTGTAAGCGAAACGCGCCTAAAAACAGTGAAGCGGAGACAGAGGCCGTAATATTACAAGAAAAATACTTAAGGGGTTAATAAACAAGGACTATTGAGGAGATTTCTGCTAGTATCAATTAAATTCAAGAAGGGAGAAGATACTTTACTTGAGTGGAACTTGTTTCAGGGAGTAACAATCGGTGACTTAAAAAAAATACTTATTCCGGCTCAAATTAATTTTTTCCTCCTGAACCGGCCCAGAAATAGGAGTGAGCGGGATACACGTGTGTTCGGGTTACACGAGTAACTACGGTATATACAATGCCTAGCGTCGTATTGATATCAACTTCCTACAAAAAAAATCTGATGTGGCCAACACATGACTTTCTCCATATTCTCCATATATTTAAATTATTATTAATAGCATTATAAGGCAAAATTATTATTTCCTATCGTAAAAGAATACCATCGTCCTTGTTGCCGTAAATTACGTATATTTTGAATGTTTACAGAATTCACCGCTACATGGTGTTGGCGCTGTTTACTGGTATTAAGATAAAGCGAAATATATCCGAAATGGATGGTTCTACGAAAATTAGTTTCAAACAAAACTTGGAAGAAATATTATTCTCTACAACTTTGGTCCTTACGAAGATTACCAATAACGATGTTTTTAAGGAGATATTTAACAGAAACCGAAAAACCGGTTATTTATAAATAACTCCTAAACAATAACTCCTATAGAAAATTGTTTCAAATGAAACTGTACGAAATTACATTCTCTATAACTTTTGTATAGAATTGTATATACAATAATGATGTTCTAACGAAGAAATATCGCAAAAACCGAATCGGGTTTCGAATAAACCTCGACTTCCGGTTAACCGTTATTGTCCAAAAACTAATCAGTTCTTTGTGCTCATGTTAAAGTGTTATATATGAAGTTTGGTAACGATATGGTATGTACTTTTTGAGTTAGAGCACCCACAATAACATACACACACAGACATCATTCCGAAAATAGTCTAAACGTGTTCTATGGACCTCAAAACATGTATTTCCGTTGAAATCTCGAAGTCGATTTTTTTCATGAATACAATACTTTCCCATTACTACGTATGGAGAAAGTAACAAATGACTACCACTATGCAAGCGTACAATAGTCCCCCAATTGGATCTTTGGAAAGGAAGGGATTATTGAAGATAACTTACGCATAGGCTACTTAGAATGGCAAAACCATGAGGAAGCCAGGAAATATAGAGAACATGAAAGAAGAAATAGGCTTGACTTCATAGAACTGAGTGAAGCTAGATGAGAAACAGAAGAGCAGTTTGACTTGGAAGAGTTCACGGTAGTTTACACTGGAGGTAATAGTAGGGCAAGGGGAGTACCTCTGGAACTTAGGAAAGATATGATGAAGAGCGTGACAAAAATAACAGCAACGAACGATAGGTTGATGTCAATAAAACTAAAAGCAATCCCAGTTGACATGTTGATAATCCAGGTATATTTGCCAATGTCTGATCATGAATAAGAAGAAATTAAAGAGAACAAATTAACTACATTTACGAGGAAGACGGAAGGGTAAAGATAAATTGCATAATAATGAGAGATTGGAACAGCATAGCTGGAGAAAGACAAGAAGAAACAGTTGCTGGTCATTACAAACATGGGAAAAGAAACCGAGGAGGAAAACACTGGTAAAAATCTGCATTAATAACAGTCTGGCAGTGACTTTTATGGTTTATAAAACCAAAAAAGAAGGCTGTACACATAGAAAATCCCAAGAGAGATTCCAAATAGATTATTTCCTAATAATAGAAAGATTCAGGAACAATATAAAGAATGCTAAGACATTACCAGGAGAAGACATTGATTCACATCACATCATTCTAATAGTGGATGTCGAGATCTTGAATTCGATTTGTTTTCATAGGACAAAACTTTGTTATATTCTAAGAATTGAGTGAGTAATTATACATTACCTCTTGATGTACCACCTGATTATCCAAACGATCATCAGGCTCCAATTTCACAGGACTTAGCTCCACCTAGATTAAGATCGAACAAAGAATTTCAATAGAATCATAAGAGTTGCAGAATATTATCATTATAAAGTGTAGCAAAGAATATATGTCATGAAATGGGATGACACAAAATCTACACTTGACTCAAAATATGTGTTCACTAACTCTATGTTATTCTAGCGTGTCTAAAAACATCTAATTTGTTTGTATAGCACATTACATTCTCCATTATACAGAGCAATAATATTTACATTAAGAAATCAATAAGCAAACAAAAGTTTTAGCACTTAAGTTCGTGTAGAGTTTTATATATTTACTTTTTTAAATTATTTACTGTGAAGATTTGAATTTGCAGCTTGAACTACATGAAAACACACAAATTGTAGTTCCTTTGAAGATGGAATTCCAATCCATGCAGAATTATTGTAAAGATTTACTTTTTATTGGATAAAAGTGGGAATTTTGCTTGGCCTCAATAATCGACAACCATGTCATCTATATCAATCCTATCACATTGGTAAGCTTTTATTGGGATTCAGAGGGCTATATTATAATTCCATTAATATGAAACTATGGCCAATTGGAGAAATCTGAAATTATTATAATTCCGATGATTAAGGGTTGTTTTTATCCCACTAATCAAATAAGCCTGAAATGCTTTCATAATACAAGCTTCGTCAACTAGTATCCATAATATCTTACGCAATTTTACCTTTCAATTACTATATTTTGTATGAGAAACAATTTTTCACTTATCGCAGATTCGTTTATCGCAAGGATTCCGAGGAACGCAACCCTTTTGATAAAGGAAGACTCACTATATTAATAGACTCACCTCAGTTGTAACATCCACATCATTTGTTTCCTCTTCAACCTCTCTTTTTATAATTCCTGAAGGCACCTGAAATTTCACAGGGATTTGCATTATTCTTAATGGCAAAAAATGAAAGAGATAATTAATCTAATAGAGATGGATAGATAAAAGGATGAAGATAAAAATTACGACGATCTTCTTGATGAACTAGAGACTTGAAATTTGGCCCGATTATAGGTTTTTGCTCGTAATTGATGGAAATAATCCAAAATTGTTAAAATTCCAATTTTTAAGGGTCGTTTTTACTCCATTATAATTGCTCCATGTGAAAAGCACATGCAGAGGTTTATATATTTACTTCAAACTCGAGATTTGAGCTATGAGAAAGATAAAAAATTGTAGTATCTTATATTTGAAGACAATTAAAATCCGTGGATATTTAGCATTAATTTTTAGTTTCATCAGAAAAAAGTGGTAATTTTTCTGGATTTGAGCAACAGAAATCCTAACATGGCAACAAACTCAATACTTTCATATGTATAGTGTGCCTATAAAATATTAAAATAAATAAGGTTTTAAAGGAGAGACAAGTTTAAGTATAAAAAAAGGACTTACAAAAACCAACATTTACTTATCTTACCACACACATGCTTTCTCTTCAACAGAATGGAAACTTCAACAACAACTTCAATTTTTTTCTCCAAACTCATCACTTTTTTTGCCCTTTTTACCGACTTTTCTTTCATTTCAATCATCACTCTCTTTGGGACCAAGTTTAGGCAATATTACAAAAAAATATGAAAATAGCAAATGCTTTAACGAAAAAAGAAGGGATTTCGTATGTCAACTTCAGGTGTTACATTTCCAAAATATTCTGTCTCAGAAGTAAAGTTTCAGAATATGGCCATTCTTGCACATTTGCCCTTTAGATAAAATATCATGGTCTTGAAGAAAAGATACAACTTCTTCTTCACTCCTCGGCAAGCTCCACAAAGTCATCATTAAAGGATCAACGTAAATAGCTTAACGAGATTTGTTACGCATTGTTAACAAACAAAATATTACAACAATACGTGTTTATTTTATGAGGTATTCCCGTTAACAGGAAAGTACCATTTCAAAGCAAAAATCAATTTAATACTATTGAAAGTTGTTGTTTCGGAAACTGAGAAGTCCAGAGTGGTGAGCGGACGCTAAACGATATTAAGGTACATTTTATTCCAAAATCTATATGAAGTATTATCAGAGGCAACTGAAGATTGAACAAATTTTTTTTGTTACTGGAATTCTGCTTATTTCATGAAATTGAAATGCTAATGCAACAATCCATTAAAATCTGTTAAGAGTGATTATTTTAGTTGAAAGAAATATATGTACCTACATGGTACTTTTATTCACCTTAAAGAATGAATGAATTCTAGGTTACATTGCATATTATAAAAGGATTTTCTTTGGAATAAGAAGTTTGTTATGTGGTTATTTTAACTGAATTGAATCAAGTTCTCTTCTAAGTTTGAAATCCATACAAAACTGGTGAAAGTGGTTGTTTAGGAAAATGAGAAGGCAAGAGTGCTGAGCAGACGATAAATGATATTGAGGTACATTATATTCCAAAATCTATTTAAAGTATTATCAGAGGCAACTGAAGATTGAACCAATTTTTTGGAACCATAATTCTGCTTATTTAATAAAATTGAAATCCTAATGCTATAATCAATTTAAAACTAATAACAATGGCTATTTTAGTAGAAAGAAAGGTACTATTTTATTCACAGGGAATTTCTGTGAGATTTTAGTTAATTAATTAAAAAACTTATAATATAGAAATATTCGACGGTTAAAACAGTGCACAATTTTATTCTTGCGATTTTTACATGTTGCATTGACGAAAATTTAGATTCATTAAACCCGTTGAAATTCAACGGGCATTTATGCTAGTTACTTATAAAAATCTTAATATTCCAGTTTTGTACTGATCTGAGTATTGGTTTTATAGATAGATAAACAGACATTTCCTGTGAAATCTCAAATTCAATTCACAGAATCTATCACAAAATAACAAACATAAATAAATAGTGCTTACAGTATGTGCTGGATCTTCGGCGTGACTTTTATATGACACAATCATGTGACTGTAGGTGTCTCTAGAAGTCTGGCACTGCTCCTTAAATTGCTTGAAGTCCGTCAGCTTTCCCAAGCATATGGAACATACCACCTGAGGAAATCCATCTGTCTCGGAAACCTATAGAGGAAAAAATGATAAATATATATATATATGTATATGTATATATATATATATATATATATATGTATGTATGTATATATATATGTATATATATATATGTATATATAGATATGTATATATATATATATGTATATGTGTGTATATATATATATCTCCTATAGTAAAACGCTTAATATCTTTGTCGGTGTGTCTCCATGCAGCCTCATCAGTTAGTTATAAATATCTCAACATATCTCGGCCATTTCTTCAGCCAGTCCAGCCAAATTCGGTAGGATTGCTATGAATACGTTCAAAAAGCAAATGCTATAAAAAATTTCAAAAAAGTCCCGGGTTCGACGCCAGGAGATGTTTTACATTCCATATGAATCTCATATCTCGGCCCATAAGTTTACACGCTAAAATTTAATTTTTGACGTGCGGAGTTTTACTCTTTTGGAAATTAAAATTAGAAAGAATTGACCTACGACCTTCAAATTAGGACCACTTTAAAGGAAAATAAACAGTCCGTTTAATTTTCTTCGTTTTTCTCACCTAAATGTAAAACTTTAGCAAATTTTGCGTTTAAATTCACCGATATAAGAAAAATCGTTCATTTTCATCAATGATCGCCTTGGAAACGGGCATTGTTTTTTCAAGCCATATATGCTCATATAAACCTATATTCGTTTACGTAAATTGGATGGATAAATGCGGTAAATTACGTATTTTAAAACATGCTAATGTCTGAAATAATTCGACGATGTTTTAACATGCCTTCGTTGTCTTATCGAAGTCTTCCTGCATATTAAAGGCAGTTGCTTGCGCTGTGCCTTCGCATTATCTGAATAGAACAGATATTATGAAAATAATTTTTTCCGTGCTGTTTATTTTTAATTCGCTTCAATCCAGTTATAGGGTAACCAACCAAAAAACGATTACATTGTTATCTAACGATATATGCGCTGATTGCGTGTATTGAGATAACGATTTGAGATTGGTCTTAACTGTCGTTTAGTGGAATCAAGTGGAATTGAACGACTGATTGTGATGACTTACTAAATATTGCTTTTCACATGGACAGCTGTATGTAGCCATAACTAGAACACGTGACACATAATTTGAAAATTTGGGTTAAGGATAAAGATAATCAAGGGCAGTTGCTGTTAAACGAAAAAGTATTTACAAGGGACGTCGTTATAAGAGAGCTACTGAATAGCTAAAATAATATTATTGAGGTATAAGACGGTTTTCCTCTTAATTTTTTAAAACTATTCCCTTGTTTTCATTTGTAGCCCTTTCCAATCTTATTCAAATATTATAATTTTATCATTTGTGTGTTGGTTTTATTTTTATATTCTTTGTTTTCAAAGGCCGTTTTAAACGGGCTCATTCACCTAGTATATATATAAACGTTCAATTCCTGATTCTAATGCTCCTGGAATAAAGAACATCGATAGAAGTAGTTAAATTTTGGGCGACGTTGGTAACTAAAGTGTCCTAGGAATGACCCTCGGCTATGCATCACTACGGTCGTTTGAACACCTGTTTATGGTTTTTTTCAATTAAGTGATTCCTTAAAATAATTGAGGAATTTCTAATTTTGAATTTTTATTCATTAATTTTTATCAGTTTTACTTTTTTAGCACAGTCGATAATTTATAGACACGTTCAGTAACCACTGCGAGATTCACGCAACTTCGTTGCTGTTTGTCAAAAGCAGTCTATCCAATAAATGTGTTAACTGGTCATGTGCCTGGTGTTATTGACATTTACACTTTAACACGTTGTTTAGTTTGGGGTCAATAGCAATTAAAGGTGTTAAAATGCCATTCGTTATCGGTAAAAGTACTCTTTCATAATAGTTTTGTGTTGGCTAAAATACTGATTTCACGTTGCTGAAATGTGTAACAACACATTATTTAGTAGAGTCCCTCTGCCAAACTCATTAATTGCTTTGCATATTTACTAAGGGGTCAAATATTAGTGAGGCAAGAAGCAATGCAGTAGGTTGTTGCAAAATGGAATCGACTGAAACATTTTTGTGCTTTTAGAACATCTGAGGAATATGAAAATTGCATGAGTAGTAGTGGAAATAATGGTGAACACGTTAAAATTACTGGAATGAGTGAAATATATTCTCTTAAAGTTTGTAGTCATTTTCAAAACAAAACATCATTAGAATCACGACCTGAAATTTTGTAAGAGGCAAATACATTTACTTTATACTGGTTGCATAGATAATACCATATCCAACTGTTTTCCCTTTGTCCAGCCATCTTGAAAATGAGCCGCGTGGCTATTTCACACCAGAAAATGTACAAAACAAAGTGGTGAATTCACCAAGAACAACTTTATTAGCCTTTTTACTTTCTCCATACGTAGTAATGGGAAAGTATTGCATTCGTGAAAAAAATCGACTTCGAGATTTCAACGGAAATACATGTTTTGAGGTCCCTAGAACACGTTTAGAGTATTTTCGGAATGATGTCTGTGTGTGTATGTTAGTGTGGGTGCTCTAACTCAAAAAGTACGTGCCATATCGTTACCAAACTTCATATATAACACTTTAGCATGAGTACAAAGAACTGATTAGTTTTTGGACAATAACGGATAAACAGAAGTAGAGGTTTATTCGAAACCCGATTCGGTTTTTGCGATATTTCTTCGTTAAAGCATCATTATTGCATATACAATTCCATACAAATGTTATAGAGAATGTAATTTCCTACAGTTTTCATTTGAAACAATTTTCTATAGGAGTTATTGTTTAGGAGTTATTTATAAATAACAGGTTTTTCGGTTTCCGTTAAATATCTCCTTAAAAACATCGTTATTGGTAATCTTCGTAAGGACCAAAGTTCTAGAGAATAATATTTCTTCCAAGTTTTGTTTGAAACTAATTTTCGTAAACATTTCGGATATATTTCGCTTTATCCTAATACCAGTAAACAGCGCCAACACCATGTAGCGGAGAATTCTGTAAACATTCAAAATATACGTAATTTACGGCAACAAGGACGATGGTATTCTTTTACGATAGGAAATAATAATTTTGCCTTATAATGCTATTCATAATAATTTAAATATCTATACGCCAAATATGGAGAAAGTCATGTGTTGGCCACATCAGATATTTTAACTTTGTAAGGATTAATTTGTCCGCTTATAACTTAAGAACCAAAAGTTCCACAACTTTCAAACTTTGCACATGATTTTATATCATCCCGGAATAGATTTTTGGTAACTTTGTTTCCTCCCACCTTCCGCTATAAATCCTCACTCTCATGTAATCTTATTTAAATTTTCGTATTTTTTCAATCGTTTTACCTAAGTCGTACATTATCCCTTCTACAACGTCTATATAAAATTTGGGGGTGCCTATGTCTAACCGTTTCCCCATAACTTTGATTTAAAGTTACCCAATTCTTAGGCAAATCGACTCGGGCACAGCCGGGTAGTGCAGCTAGTCTACTATAATAACAGCGCTATTTCTTCATTCGTTCTACTTCGTCGCTCCGGCAACCGATAAGTATTAATCCGATATAGTGAAATCTTGATATGAAAATCACGAAAGGTTGGAAGTGGACTTAAACATAAATAATAGTAAGTTTTATACAATTCTACCATTGGAATCACATTTAATTTTCGCGAATGAGATAACACTTCAAATTATATACCTAAATTTCAATTGTAAGCAACCGTAACTTCATTTCCGTTTTGGAAGTAAATAAATAATAGTAATTATGAACTTTGGACGTTAACACTTCTATGAACTAAACGTAAATACTGCACTATAAACTATAGCAAATGAAAGAATGTATTATAGTAAAATGCGAGTGATAATTTTTACTCACCTGTACTTGGAGAAGATCTGTTATGACGTCCGCTGGTACGTAAACACACCATTGGTTAACTTGGAAAATATCAATGAAACACTCTCTCTCGCTGAGACAAAGCCTGCACATGGTAAACTTGTGTCCGCACTCCATGGTGTTAGTTTTTATAAATTCGATAAGAATAATTTCTCTTTCACATTCAATAACACATTTAACACTTCTAAAGCCGCTAGTCGACCACAATATTGCACGTAAATAAGGTAACGTGATTATAAATTCCCAAGTCCATATAACATGAATCGAATGGGTTCGATGTATCGTTCCATCTAATTGATGGATCGTTCCATCTAATTGACAAATCGCAATTTTGAACGTTGGAATGAGAGCGAAAGTTTTTGGATCAAGGCGGGTAATAGGCGATCCCTTGTGAATGAATAAATTTACCAGATTTCCAAAAGCTCAATATGTGGGTATACACGGTGCGATTTATCGGCCGATCCCATCGTTCGATAAATCTGGTAGATTTCTCGCGAGCAATCATTCTATATCGACTCTTCTTACAGAGGATATATAGGATATATCATTCTATAAGCACTCTTCTTACAGAGGAGGATATACGATATAGGAGGTTACTAATGTCTGGCCCAAACTACAATAGCTGGAGAGCTGGAGTTTAATACATAGATGAACCGAGAAAAATAATCGGAGGAATAATTGGAAAATTGCGACAATGTTTAATTTCTTGGCCGGTAAAAATTATAAACAATTTTACTAACATTTCATGGTTTAGGTATTTCTAAATGCGCTATCAAGCTGAAATGTTTTCAACCTGTAGAATTCGCCAGATAATGAAAACGGGAAAATAGAAATTTGAAAATTTTTATTCGTTCGGCCGTAATAAATTCTCAAATGTTTAACAAATTGACTAATGTTGATGTACATTCTGTAGATCCAGGAAGCTGAAAATTTTAACAGGGTTAGGAAATAATGTCCCGGTGGTAAATAACATTGAAAATTTTAGAAATATTTATTGCTGTGGCTGTTAAAAAATAAAAAATTTAAACAATGAAATTCATATAAATGCTCTCTTAGAGGTGCTGCATGGATGAAATTTCGCATAAATGTGGGGTATTCGTAACAAACGATAAAAACCTATAAATGTATTATAAATTTTAGGGGTTGTTTTTACCCCAATATTTTCGAAACAGAAAAACACGTAATTCGGAACCGAGATGCGAACTTATGCATTGAAAGTAATTTTTCGGCTTTTATTTTTACTTTCAGGTGAGAGAAAATGCTTGCAGAATGCAAGCACACGTCCACTAGTATATATATATATAGGAGGATACTAATGTCTGGCCCAAACTACAATACTTGGTGAGCTGGAATTTAATACATAGGTGAACCGAAAAAAATAATCGGAGAAATAATTCGAAAATTGCAACAATGTGCATTATTTTGGCCGCTAAAAATTATAAACAATTTTACTAACATTTCATGGTTTAGGTATTTCTAAATGCGCTATCAAGCTGAAATTTTTTCTATCTCTAGAATTCGCCAAATAATGAAAACGGGAATATAGAAATTTGAAAATTTTTATTCGTTCGGCCGTAATAAATTCTCAAATGTTTAACATATTGACTAATGTTGATGTATATTCTGTAGATCCAGGAAGCTGAAAATTTTAACAGGGTTAGGAAATAATGTCCCGGTGGTAAATAACATTGAAAATTTTAGAAATATTTATTGCTGTGGCTGTTAAAAAATGAAAAATTTAAACAATGAAATTCATATAAATGCTCTCTTAGAGGTGCTGCATGGATGAAATTTCGCATAAATGTGGGGTATTCGTAACAAACGATAAAAACCTATAAATGTATTATAAATTTTAGGGGTTGTTTTTACCCCAATATTTTCGAAACAGAAAAACACGTAATTCGGAACCGAGATGCGAACTTATGCATTGAAAGTAATTTTTCGGCTTTTATTTTTACTTTCAGGTGAGAGAAAATGCTTGCAGAATGCAAGCACACGTCCACTAGTATATATATATATAGGAGGATACTAATGTCTGGCCCAAACTACAATACTTGGTGAGCTGGAATTTAATACATAGGTGAACCGAAAAAAATAATCGGAGAAATAATTAGAAAATTGCGACAATGTTTAATTTCTTGGCCGGTAAAAATTATAAACAATTTTACTAACATTTCATGGTTTAGGTATTTCTAAATGCGCTATCAAGCTGAAATTTTTTCTATCTCTAGAATTCGCCAAATAATGAAAACGGGAATATAGAAATTTGAAAATTTTTATTCCTTCGGCCGTAATAAATTCTCAAATGTTTAACAAATTGACTAATGTTGATGTACATTCTGTAGATCCAGGAAGCTGAAAATTTTAACAGGGTTAGGAAATAATGTCCCGGTGGTAAACAACATTGAAAATTTTAGAAATATTTATTGCTGTGGCTGTTAAAAATAAAAAATTTAAACAATGAAATTCATATAAATGCACTTCTAGAGGTGCTGCATGGATGAAATTTCGAATAAATGTGAGGTATTCGTAACAAACGATAAAAACCTATAAATGTATTATAATTATAAATTTCAGGGGTTGTTTTTACCCCAATATTTTCGAAACAGAAAAACACGTAATTCGGAGCCGAGATGCGAACTTATGCATTGAAAGTAATTTTTAGACTTTTATTTTTACTTTCAGGTGAGAGAAAATGCTTGCAGAATGCAAGCACACGTTCACTAGTAAATCTATACGATTTATCGTTACCAGGATACTAACGTGTACTTTTTAGTCTAACGATAAATCGGCCGATATTTGAATTTGAACGTTTCTTCGCCTCGTTTGTTGCCATTGTACAGATTTATCGCTCAGTTTGACCGATAAATCGTTGATCGCTGGTCGTCTGAAATTTCCCAACCAACCTTGAACGGAGCGATATATCTACATCTACATGATACCCTGCAAATCACCAGACTGGTGGGTGGCAGGGGGTGCAGCACACCAAAACCTACCTAATAACGTCCCTCGTGGGAATCACTCTCCTGTTATGATCCCCTATGATCCTTGGGAAAAACGAGCTCTGATATCGCTCGGCCCTACACTCGATATAGTTGTAGTTTTTACTTATTCTCTTGACGTTTTGTATTGTACGCACATTTACCTGATAAACTTAGTTTTTTTGATTGACTTCTATGTTTTACGCGTGTAAAATCTCCGGACTAAATCACTTATTAATTCCAATGGAAGGCATCTACATCTCCCATTAAAATAACACAATAAAGTCTAATGTATGCTTTCATTATTTTTACTTTCTCCATATAAGTAATATAGAGAAATTTTTATTTTCATGAAAAAAATCGACCACGGGATTTCAACAGAAATACTTTTTGAGGTCCCTAGAACACGTTTAGACTATTTTCGGAATGATGTGTTTGTATGTGATTGTGTGGACTGTAACTCTAAACGTACTTACCATACCGTTACCAAATTTCAAATATAACAATGAGGAGCTGAGTAGTTCTTAGACAATACTGGTTAACCGAAAGTTTAGGTTTATTCGAACCCGATTCGTTTCCGGCGAAATATCGTTATTATATATATATATACAAAGGTTATAGAGAATGTAATTTTCTACAACTTTCATTTGAAACAATTTTCCATAGCAGTTATTGTTTAGGAATTATTTATAAATAATGTTTTTTCGGCTTCCGTCAAATATATCGTTAAAAACGTCATTCTTGGTAGTCTTTGTGAGGACCAAAGTTGTAGGGAATAATATTTCTTTCAAGTTTTGTTTGAAACAAATTTTCGTAGAACCATCCATTTCAGAGATATTTTGCTTTTTCTTAATACCAGTATACAGCGCCACCACCATGTAGCGGGAGATTATGTAAACATTCAAAATTTACGTAATTTACGGCAACAAGGACGATGGTATTCTTTTACGATACGAAATAATAATTTTGCCTCACAATGCTATTCATAATAATTTAAATAACTATACCCCAAATATGGAGAAAGTCATGTGTTGACCACATCAGATTTTTTGTTTTTCCGAACTATTTAAATTTTAACATTCAGTTGGCCGTTACATCGTTACTAAGGAAAACTACAGCAATTATTTTAGACAACAACATAAGTGTGTTTAAATTATTAAGTAATCAGTTCCGAAGAAGTTTGTAGCAAATAGATTATATTTCAATGTTATTTTAATCCCCAAAAGTTTATATAGAGAGTAAAAGAAGAATGACAAAATTAATGGAATAAATGAAAGGCAAGCGTTTGCTGGAGAATGAGAACTTCTTATACCACTAGCATTCCTACATAAGTTAAATAACAATTTCACAATACCTGCGTGCTATAAGCTACAAAATTAAAGTACCGTATATACTCGTGTATATGCCGACTCCATGTATAGTACGACCCCTGATTTTTTGGGTGAACAAACCTGATTTTTTCATGTATCTCGTTTATAGTACGACCCCAGCTTTCCACCATGGTCGATATATTTCGTTTCGATAGCTCGATGGTTACGAGCGAGATATATCGAACAACCTTGATTTTCCACACCACCATAGAATAGACCGTAAATGTCGTAAATAGTATTTCTTGCAAGTACACTAAAATTTGGATAAGTTAAGTATCTTACTCCTAAAACATTTAATAAAAAGTGATATGAATCATGATTGCACAAGATGAAATAAAATCGTTTCAATTCTAATACGTCTGGATTACGTTCCGCGTACGTAATGGTTCCACTCGCTTATCTATTTAATAGGTAGGGATAACGGATAAAAAGAAATTACTTTGTAATATTCCACAGTCTTTATTGTTTCTTCACTCACACACCGACCGGTTTCCACTACAAAATCATTCTAATGGTGTTACTAACCGACGTAACACCTTTAGAATGACTTTGTAGTGGAAACCAATCGGTGTGTGATTGAAGAAAGAATAAAGACTGTTGAATATTACAAAGTAATTTCTTTTTTCCAAGATGTCGAAATTCCATAAAGTTACGCCGTCTACGATACTTTTAGTCCAACTCGTTCCAATCCATCCCTTGTAAAAAGATGCAAACAAAGATGTACATACTACATAAAATTCAAAAAAGGAAGTGCCCGTAAATCGTCACTTATATCAAGTATTTGTGAATTTGAAGCTGTATATATGAAAAAGATTCTACTTTTCACGAAGCAACATAACAACGATAAAGGACCTCACTGCTAAGGTTAGCCTACCATTAGAATGCGTGCGGGTGGCATAACTTCACCGAAAATGCCCGTGAAGATACATGAATTTTAAATCCTCAAATGCATTACTCGTGTATAGTAAGATCCCCAATTTTTGCAATAAAAATTTGGTCGTAAAAACTTGTACTATACACGAGTATATACGGTATATACCGAGGAAGTCGAGGAGGAAAAAAACGTCGAAGATGAGTAGATTGAACATTAATTCTTTTGGTAATAAAATTTTCTATTTAAAATTCTTCCTCTTGTGTTTTTTATGGTATAAAAAAGCTTTGGACAATAATATTTAGCAGACAAACATAGTCGTGGACCAAAATAGATAGGACAAAATATTACTGGACTATTAAACAGATGGACTTAATGAAATCTGGACAAAATTCTTATTGGACAAAATTACGTTTTGGACGAAAAGTCTTTGGACAAAACGTCCGGGCACCCTAATCCCGACCAACAGAGTCCCCACACGTACGTCACCTATACGAAATTTTAACCCATTATTCTATACGAGTTTTAAATTACATACATGGTTAATTTTATGTACTATAATCGTTAACTAAATAAAATTTCTTAATTCTATGTTTTTTCTTTGGCAAGTCTACCTGGCAATTTTGAAAAGACTACAGTAATCAGCTGACGAGCTATTGAATTATGGAATATGCATCTGGAGGATGTAATTATAACTGCATGGAAATAATTAGGTGGTTTATACATTTAATTAGCATATGTATAACGTGGATTATTGATAATTAACATGGTTTTGTCCTTGATTCACTAAAAAAAGCAAGAATCTGAAGCAAGGTTGGTACACATTAATTTCTGATTGTAAGTGGAAGGAAGTGTTACCCACATATAACGCACACTTAAGCCCATTTCACACGGTGCGTTTTTCCTTGATGGATTGCTTGCGTGGAGCCCTGATGGCTGCTGTGCGTGCTAGCTTGCTGGAAATCCTGCTCGCTGATGGCTCCCTTGCTTGCTACCTTGCTGGTTTTTGAGGTTAGGTCCTGTGCTATTTTTCCTGCGTGTTTTCCTGCTGGCTGGCGGTGTCGGCCAATCACCTCCGAGCGCTACATCACGTGATCAACACAGAGTCCACCGCCCTGTCATAAAAACTTGCATTTTCACCCGTGTGGCGCGCAAGTCAGCCCGCTGTCAGAGTTCTCTGCACGGCACAACACTGACCTATCTCCAAATGGAAGGATTCCTTGCGTTGGTTTCACGCACCGTGTGAAACGGTAACCATCAGCGAACCAAGCACAGCGCCCATCAGCGTAGCCCGCAGGGAATCTCGCATGCTAGCCAGCAAGGAAAAACGCACCATGTGAAACAGGCTTTATATTATTCAACTAAAAATTTGCCCTTCAAACTGCATGTCAGTCCTGTGTATATATGAAGCATACCAACTTGATGTTCTTTACGCTACCAGGTTAAGTAAAATATAAATGAACGAATGACACATAATTTATATATAATTCGTTGTTTTCTTTTATTCTTTTAATGTTGACAATTTAAATTAACTTTATAATTTTTTTTATTCTACTCAATGAAATAATTCAGTTAATCCTAAATTAATCAGCGAAATTATTTATTCCTCTCCTTTTAAAGCTCTCAGATTTTCGATACAGCTTTCTATGCCCCGATTTCCATTAATTACATTCGCGACTTATCGCGTTAAAATGGTTTTCATCGCGAGTGTACTCTTAAATGCTTGCTTAGGTTAAATCTGACGCTGAAGCACCTGCCGCATACCTTGCAGGAAAATGGTTTTTCCCCACTGTGGACCCGTTTGTGCCGCGTGAGAGTGCCGTTTTGAGAGAACGTCTTCCCGCAAACATCGCACTTGTATGGCTTTTCGCCGGTATGGATTCGGATGTGAGATTTAAGAGTATTTCGATTGGCAAAATGTATTCCGCACACTTCGCACGTGTACTTTTCTTCGCTGTGGAGTCGTCTGTGACTTTTAAGAGTGTAGTTATGAGAAAACATCTTGCCGCACGTTTCGCATTCATATAGTTTTTCTCCACCGTGGGTACATCGATGACCTTTAAGGTTATATTTACGAACGACATGCATACCGCAAACTTCACACGTAAACGGTTTCTCTCCGCTATGAATTCGCTCGTGTTTCTTGAGGTTAAATTTTCGAGCGAAGTGCCTACCGCAAACCGCACACGGATATGGTTTTTGGCCGGTGTGGATGAAATTGTGCTTTCTCAGTGCGGGTTTTTCACTAAAACATTTGCCGCAAACGGCGCAAGCGAAAGGTTTCTCTCTGCTGTGTACTAATAAATGTCTTTTCAGATCTGATATCCAAATGAAACCTTTACCACACGAATCGCATACATATTTCCTAAATCCTTTATCTGTCTTTACTTTATCTGACATTTTCCCCTTCAATCCTGTCTTAGGAGAATCACTCGTTTTAGGTTTAGTTCCACAGTTAACATTGGCATCGACTTGTGAGTCTCTTTCTTCAATGCAACTTTCCTCGTTTACCACATAACCGTGTAATTCCAAATGTCTTATTAGTACGTCCTTTTCTTGAAAACCCTTTCCGCAGTCATGACAACTAAAATGTTCCCTTTTTTCCTCTCTCTCCTCGACTCCAACGGGAGCTTCCTCCTCTCTCTCCCTCGCACTCCCTCTCTCTGCGTCACTATTTCTCTCTATCTTGAACTCCAATATCCCTTCGTCTTCTCGAGTGACATCCACACTTGTGTCAACACGTATCGCTTCTTCCCGTATCTCTATCGTCCCTCTCCTCATCTCAATATCACTCGATTCCACTCTGTTTAAGTCACTTTCCTCATCTGGGAGCATGTCCTTCCTCCCACCCGGAGATATACATTCCCTCTTCACTTTAATATCCATTTCCTCAACTTTAACGTTTGCATATGGTCCATAAAATTCACAGCAAGTTGTCTTCTGATCACCTTCTAAATATTCCAGCGATGTCAGAGCAACGCTGCATTTTCTAACCTGTAAACATAACGGAAAATGATTTCGTGAATTATTAGCAAGTAAGGGACAGCGTATAACATATCACAAATGGGCACATTTCGTGCAATGGAGTATTAGAAAGAAATGATATATAGGTACGTAAGGGAAATTGTGTTTTAAAGTTCTTTTCGTCATCATAAATAATCTATTTTCTTTCTATTTAATAATATTACATGCCCACGTAAGGAAATTAAAGGTTTGTTTGTGAGACTGTTTATGTTAGCAACAATGAAGAAGTAATCATGTAAGAAAATTTCTAAGTTCATCTCGAATTAAAACATTTTTGTGTAATTTTCTCGATAATGGATACTCCTACGATAAAAATGCATAGGAAAGGAAATACTCCTCTTTACCAGTTCTACAACTTTTATCTGAAAAATATTTTGACATGAACAACACTACGAGATATGACAAAAATTTAACATTTGTCACCAGTAAAGTGGTACCCCTGCTTAACGTATGTGATTCATTTTTTTGGTTTTCTTATTATCTTTGACAGTAAGTCCATAATATCAAATTTCATGAAAATCCGTTCTGTAGAAGCCGAGAACAAACATGCGGACGGACGGACAGACCTACGATAATAAGAGCTCACGGTGGAAGCGAAACGCCCCTAAAAAATAAAATCTGACAACATCCCTTCGTGATGCAATTTAACGAACAAAATACAATCTCTCTGTACCCAACAGCCGTGCATACTGCCATGGCAACTGCAATTGTTTACGTTTATTGTTAGCTCGATCATAATGTATAAGAAACAGTGGCCAGAAATTTACTTTGGGGTACACCATATTATTTTTTGTGATCTACTATCACGATTGAGTACTTTAGAATTTATAGTAACAATGTAATAAGCATAAAATACATGAATTATGTTCGTGTTTTAATTATCGTTACTGCATCGCTTAAGGAAGTGATAATTTTATTACCCGTAGCTTTTCGGGATTTTCTGTTGATATTTGAAATGCAATGATATGGAAATTAATCTTTATAATTTTCTGGAAGTGTCTTATAACTCTTATCCTTGCATGGGGCAATAATTGGACAATAGCCTCTAAAAGTGTGAATTTATACCATTTCGGATATTTTTCCCTCAGTTGTGACCAATAATATATAATTTTAAGTCTCTTGTCATCAAGGAGTGAATTATAATTTTCATCCTCATAAGAGGCAAGTTAACTAGTAACTATATGAATATTTACAATTAGAGATTTTTCCTATCGTGTGTCACAAAAGGAAATGAATCTTCTTTCACTATATGGATACTGGAACCTTAGCCTTTTTGTAAGTAAAATATTTATATTCCACATTTTTAATGTTTATTAATGCAAATAGATCCACACATCTAGTTTACATGTATACATTATTATACATTACCTCTTGATGTGCCTCCTGACTATCCAAACGATCTTCAGGCTCCAATTT
The DNA here is from genome assembly GCA_036926305.1 of Uropetala carovei. Classification (NCBI taxonomy): domain Eukaryota; kingdom Metazoa; phylum Arthropoda; class Insecta; order Odonata; family Petaluridae; genus Uropetala; species Uropetala carovei. The sequence goes on along the minus strand of JAXCHB010000061.1, from coordinate 4,775,822 downwards.
CACAGGACTTAGCTCCACCTAGATTAAGATCGAACAAAGAATTTCAATAGAATCATAACAGTTGCAGAATATCATCGTTATAAAGTGCAGCAAAGAATATATGTCATGAAATGGGATGACACAAAATCTACACTTGACTCAAAATATGTGTTCACTAACTCTATGTTATTCTAGCGTGTCTAAAAACATCTAATTTGTTTGTGTAGCACTTTACATTCTACATTATACAGAGCAATGAATAATTTACATTAAGAAGTCAATAAGAAACAAAAGTTTTAGCACTTAAGTTCGTGTAGAGTTTTATATACCGTATATACTCGTGTATAGTACGAGTTTTTACGACCAAATTTTTATTGCAAAAATTGGGGATCGTACTATACACGAGTAATGCATTTGAGGATTTAAAATTCAAGTATCTTCACGGGCATTTTCGGTGAAGTTATGCCACCCGCATGCATTCTAATGGTGGGCTAACCTTAACAGTGAGGTCCTTTATCGTTGTTATGTTGCTTCGTGAAGAGTAGAATCTTTTTCACATATACAGCTTCAAATTCACAAATACTTGATATAAGTGACGATTTACGGGCACTTCCTTTCTGGAATTTTATGTATGTACATCTTTGTTTGCGTCTTTTTACAAGGGATGGATTGGAACGAGTTGGACTAAAAGTATCGTAGACGGCGTAACTTTATGGAATTTCGACATCTTGGAAAAAAGAAATTACTTTGTAATATTCAGCAGTCTTTATTGTTTCTTCAATCACACACTGATCGGTTTCCACTACAAAGTCATTCTAAAGGTGTTACGTCGGTTAGTAACACCATTAGAATGATTTTGTAGTGGAAACCGGTCGGTGTGTGATTGAAGAAACAATAAAGACTTGAATATTACAAAGTAATTTCTTTTTATCCATTATCCCTACCTATTAAATAGATGGGCAAGTGGAACCATTACTTACGTGGAACGTAATCCAGACGTACTAGAATTGAAACGATTTTATTTCATCCTGTGCAATCATGATTCATATCACTTTTTATTATATGTTTTAGGAGTAAGATACTTCACTTATCCGAATTTTAGTGTACTCGCAAGAAATACTATTTACGACATTTACGGTCTATTCTATGGTGGTGTGGAAAATCAAGGTTGTTCGATATATCTCGCTTGTAACCATCGAGCTATCGAAACGAAATATATCGACCATTGTGGAAAGCTGGGGTCGTACTATAAACGAGATATATGAAAAAATCAGGTTTGTTCACCCAAAAAATCAGGGGTCGTACTATACATGGAGTCGGCATATACACGAGTATATACGGTATTTACTTTTTAAGTAATTTTCTGTGAAGATTTGAATTTGCAGCTTGAACTATCGGAAAGCATACAAATTGTAGTTCCTTTGAAGATGGAATTCCAATCCATGTAAAATTAATTATTGTAAAGATTTACTTTTTATTGGATAAAAGTGGGAATTTTGCTTGGCCTCAATAATCGACAACCATGGCAACTAGCTCAATCCTTTCACATTGGTAGGCTTTTATTGGGATTCAGAAGGCTATATTATAATTCCATTAATATTAAACTATGGCCAATTGGAGAAATCTGAAATTTTATAATTCCAATGATTAAGGGTTGCTTTTATTCCATTATTCAAATAAGGCTGAAATGCTTCCATAATACAAGCTCCGTCAACTAGTATCCATAATATCTTACGCAATTTTACCTTTCAATTACTATATTTTGTATGAGAAACAATTTTTCACTTATCGCAGATTCGTTTATCGCAAGGATTCCGAGGAATGCAACCCTTTTGATAAAGGAAGACTTACTATATTAATAGACTCACCTCAGTTGTAGCATCCACATCATTTGTTTCCTGTTCAACTTCTGTTTTTATAGTTCCTGAAGGCACCTGAAATTTCACAGGGATTTGCATTATTCTTAATGACAAAAAATCTGATGTGGCCAACACATGACTTTCTCCATATTTGTGGTATAGATATTTAAATTATTATGAGTAGCATTATAAGGCAAAATTATTATTTCGTATCGTAAAAGAAGACACGTCGTTGCCGTAAATTACGTATATTTTGAATGCTTACAGAATTCACCGCTACATGGTGTTGGCGCTGTAGGCTGGTATTAAGAAAAAGCGAAATATAACCGAAATGGATGGTTCTACAAAAATTAGTTTCAAACAAAACTTGGAAGAAATATTATTCTCTACAACTTTGGTCCTTACGAAAATTACCTATAACGATGTTGTTAAGGAGATATTTAACGGAAACCGAAAAACCAGTTACTTATAAATAACTCCTAAAGAAAATTCTTTCAAATGAAAACTGTAGGAAATTACATTGTCTATAACCTTTGTATAGAACTGTATATACAATAATCATGTTTTAACGAAGAAATATCGCAAAAACCGAATCGGGTTTCGAATAAACCGCGACTTCCGGTTAACCAATATTGTCCAAAAACTAATCAGTTCTTTGTGCTCATGTTAAAGTGTTATATATGAAGTTTGGTAACGATATGGCTCGTACTTTTTGAGTTAGAGCGCCCACACTAACACACACACACACAGACATCATTCCGAAAATAGTCTAAACGTGTTCTAGGGACCTCAAAACATGTATTTCCGTTGAAATCTCGAAGTCGATTTTTTTCATGAATACAATACTTTCCCATTACTACGTATGGAGAAAGTAAAAATGAAAGACATAATTAATCTAATAGAGATGGATAGATAAAAGGATGAAGATGAAAATAATGATGATCTTCTAGATGAACTAGAGACTTGAAATTTGGCCCGATTATAGGTTTTTGCTCGTAATTGATGGAAAGAATCCAAAATTGTTAAAATTCAAATTTTTAGGGATTGTTTTTAATCGATTATTATTGCTTCATATGAAAAGCACATGCAGAAGTTTATATATTTACTTCAAACTCGAGATTTGAGCAATGAGAAAGATAAAAGATTATAGTATCCTATATTTGAAGACAATTAAAATCCGTGGAAATTTAGCATTAATTTTTAATTTTATCAGAAATAAGTGGGAAATTTTTCTGGATTTGAGCAATAGAAATCCTAACACGGCAACGAACTCAGTACTTTCATATGTATAGTGTGCCTATAAAATATTAAAATAAATAAGGTTTTAAAGGAGAAACAAGTTTAAAGTACAAAAAATGTATTTTCAAAAACCAACTTTTATTTACCTTATATAAATAAATATATATACTACTTTGGATGTCAATATGGAAGTTTGTAAGAAAAGGAAAAACAACAAGAACAAACCTACACTTCCAGATAACCAGCTTCACCCAAAAGCTTTTCAGATATTACTTATAAAAATCTTAATATTCCAGTTTTGTACTGATCTGAGTATTGGTTTTATAGATAGATAAACAGACATTTCCTGTGAAATCTCAAATTCAATTCACAGAATCTATGACAAAATAATAAACAAAGAAATAGTGCTTACAATATCTGCTGGATGTTCGGCGTGACTTTTATATGATGCAATCACGTTATTGTAGGTGTCTCTAGAATTCTGGCACTGTTCCTTAAATTGTTTGAAGTCCTTCAGCTTTCCCAAGCAAATGGAACATACTACTTGGGGATATCCATCCGTCTCGGAAACCTATAGAGGAAAAAGTGATAATCTATATATATACTAGTTAATGTGTGCTTGCATTCTGCAAGTATTTTCAAATTTTAGCATTTTTACAAATTCAAATTATTCCCAATCGATGTTCTACATAATCATATAACCGTGTCAAATTTGGAGTTTGTACCTCATTTAGAAGTGCCTTATAATTTTAACCCTCATATGGGGCAATAATGGAGCAAAACAGCTCCTAACATTATGAATTTTTACCCTCTCAGATTTTTTCCATCTGTTGTAACTAAAAACCCATAATTCTGCCAAATTTCAAGTTTGTATCTCATTAAGAAGTGCCTTATAATTATCACAGTTGTATGGAGCCGAAAAGGGGCAAAACCACCCATTAAAAATTGCAATTTTAGAATTTTATCTTAGTTTGCCATGAAAATTCTATAACCGTGCCAAATTTAAACTCTCTGGGTCCTATGCAGCTGCATCGCCTTTTTTGTTCTCGAATGGGGCAATAATGGGGCAAAACAGCCCCAAAAATGAGGATTATATCAATATCAGATTTCCTTCATTAGGTGTAGTTTAACATTAACAGCATTAAAATATAAGCCTCTGATTCCTACTAAAACTTACCCATATGAAAGCATTAAGACTGTTGCCTAGGAAGCCTATTGTTAAACCCAGAAAAATTACCACTTTTTTGCGATAAAAACTATAAATTTATGCTAATTCTACTCGGATTTGAATTCTGTCTTCAAAAATAAGAAACTACAATTTATATCCTATCCGATAGTTAAAGCCTCGAGTTCGTATCTTGATGGGAAGTAATTTTAAAATGCAAATATAAAAACCTCTGCACCAATTTACATGCTTTCTTATGGGCAAAAAATGGGGCAAAAAGGGGCCAAAATAGCAATTTTACCAGTTTCGGATTTTTTCCTTCGGTGTGACCAAAAACCTATAATCCTACCAAATATCAAGTTTCCGGCACATCTGGAAGTGCCTCATAATTTTGTATCCTCCTATATATATATATATATATCATGTGTAAGAAGCGTCTTTATATTATAGATATATATATCTATACATATATAATGTTCGATTCCTGATTCTAGGGCTCCTGGAATAAGGAACATCGATAAAATAATTAAATTTTGGGTGTCAACTAAAGTGCCCTGTGAGTGACCCTCGGCTAAGCGTCGCTAGGGTCGTTTGAACAACTGTTTATGGCTCTTTTTCAATTACGAGGTGTTACCCAAAAGTTCCAGAGAGGCGAACGTCGCACGGGAACCGGTTGTAGTATGGACTGGTGGAGCTCGGTAGCGCTGCATGTATCCTCTGTGAACCAGTGTGCGACGTGGCTTCGCGATGAGTGCACGCATTCTTTTCTTCTGTGCATTTTTATAACGTCGTGTTTGTGTCGTTTTGCGATTTTTTGTCGTTGAAATTGTGGACATGAAGGAGCAGCGTGTGTGCGTCGAGTTTTGCTTCAAACCTGGCAAGAGTGGTGGGGAAACTCACAAAATGCTTAAACAAGCATTTGGTGATGACGCTTAGGGTCAGACACAAACCTACGACTGGTTTAACCGGTTTAAAAATGGCTGAACTTCAGTTGATGATGACACACATTCTGGACGACCTTCAACCGGCACAACGCCGGAAAATGTTAAAAAAGTGCGTGAGGCTATCCTCGAGGACTGTAGGTGAATGACCCATGACATTTGCAGCATTGTGGGACAGTCATATGGGACATACCAGCGCATTTTGTCGGACGAACTCAGCATGAGGCAGATTGCTGCAAAATTCGTGCCAAGGCTACTGTCTGACGACCAGAAGCAACATTGGCTGGAAGCCTGCATGGAACTTCAGGAGCAGGTCAGAAATGACCCAGACTTCCTTTCTAAGGTCGTAACTGATGATGAAAGTTAGGTTTATGGGTACGATCTTGAAACAAAACAGCAATCGTCCCAGTGGAAGAGTCCATCTTCACTCCGACCGAAGAAAGCGCGGCAAGTCAAAACCAATGTTAAGTCAATGCTGATCTGCTTTTTCGTCACTGACGGGATTATCCACAAGGAATGCGTCCCTCCAGGTCAGAAAATCAATGCGAAGTTCTACTGCAACTTCTTGAGGCGGCTTAGGGAGGACATGAGGCGAAAGCGGCCAGAGAAATGGCCTCCAAAAACATGGCAGCCATCCCTCACCCCCCTTACTCGCCTGATTTAGCCCCCTGAGACTTATTCCTCTTCCCCAAGATGAAAATCAAGTTGAAGGGGCGAAGATTTGACACCGTAGAGGAGATCCAGGCCGAATCGCAGGAGGTGCTGAAGACACTGACACCAAACGACTTCCAGGACAGTTTCCGATCGTGGCAGAAACGTTGGGATCGTTGTGTATGCTCTCAAGGGGACTACTTTGAAGGGGACGGTGGCGATTAGGACTTTGGACAAGTCTACTTTCTTTTCAGATACATTTCGGGAACTTTTGGGTAGCACCTCATCAATGATTCCTTAAAATGATTGACGAATTTCTTATTTTAAATTTTTATTTATTAATTTCTGTTTCATTTTTTTAGCATAGTCGATAATTTATAGACATGTTCAGTAAAAACTGTGAGCTTCACGCAAATATGATGCTGTTTCTCAAAAGCAGTCTAACCAATAAAAGCGTTAACTGATCACGTGCCTGGTGTTATTGACATTTACACATTAACACGTTGTTTAGTTTGTGGTCAATAGCAATTTAAGGTGTTAAAATGCCATTCGTTATTGGTAAAAGTACTCTTTCATAATAGTTTTGTGCTGGCTAAAGTACCGTTTTCATTTTGTTGAAATGTGTAGTAGAGTCCCTATGCCAAAAGTATGGAACTGTTTGTTTAATTGCTTTGCATATTTACTAAGGGGTCAAATATTAGTGAGGCAAGAAGCAATGCGGTATGTTGTTGCAAGCTGGAATCGATTGAAACATATTTGTGCTTTCAGAACATCTGAGGAATATGAAAATTGCATGAGTCGTAGTGGAAATTATGGTGAATGTTGAAATTACTGCATTGAGTGAAATATATTCCCTTCGAGTTTGTATTCATTTTCAAAAGAACACATCATTAGAATCACGTCCTGAAATATTTAGAAGGAAAATAAATTTACTTTATACTGGTTGTACAGATAATACCATATCCAGCTGTTTTCCCTTTGTCCAGCCATCTTGAAAATGAGCAGCGTGGCTATTTCACACCAGAAAATGTTCAAAACCAAGTACTGAATCCACCAAGAACAACTTTAGTAGCTTTTTTTGAACTTTGTAAGGTGGATGACTTTGCAAGATCTCTTCTGTACAATAAGATGGCAAAATATTACACTTGGAACCAAAATTTGAGGGGATTTGGTCGTCGTAAGCAAGGAGAAAGTGTCCAAGGTTGTCCAAATATCAAATCAAGAGATACAATTGGCAGAGTGTACACCATTCATCCTAACAACCCTGAATGCTATTTTCTCCGCATGTTGGTTCATACTGTTAGTGGACCAACTTCATTAATCAGCTTTCGTACTGTAAATAAGCATATTTTGCCAAATTATCAGTCATCCTTCAAAGCTTTAGGAATCTTAGAGGAAACTATTCTGTATCTTTTAGTAATGTGCCGCTTCTCCGATCTTCAAAAATTGTGGTTAGCTTATAGGAAGGCAAAACGTGCACTCAGGGCAGTTCCTTTTTGGGGGTGGTAAATATGAGTTTCAAAGGTGATGCCTAGAAACATTTTTTGATAAACATTACGCTGTGGAATTAAAATAAATCCAAACGATGTGTGATTCGTCATCTGGATCTTTCTTAGCTCGTTTAAAACTCTCCAAATTAAAATCAACAACGGCCATGGGGTGTAATAAATGACTTATGTCAAACATTATTCATTAATTATAGGACTTTTCCTTGACTATGTATTGATGGCTCACATGATGCTATAATTTTGAGATTGTTATTGTCTGCTAATGATAAAGACCTTCAAGTACTGCGTAGAACTCACAAAGGGCCTCTGCTCTGCAGTGTTTCATGAATGACTCCTTTCATTAATTTATCAAGAGAAACATCTTTAGAGATATGGCAGACACATTTGTAACTTCGTTTGTATTAATTTTCGAAGGAAATAAATAACAGAAATTATGATCTTTGGACGTTAACACTTCTATGAACTAAACGTAAATACTGTACCATAAACTATAGCAAAGAAAAGAATGTATTATAGTATAATACGAGTGATAATTTTTACTCACCTGTACTTGGAGAAGATCTGCTACAACGTCGGCTGGTACGTAACCAAACCATTCGTTAACTTGGAAAATATCAATAAAACTCTCTCCATCGTAGAGACAAAGCCTGCAAATACTAAATTTGTGTCCACACTCCATGGTGTAAGTTTCTATAAATTCGATAAGAATAATTTCTCTTTCATATCCAATAGCACATAACCCTTCTAAAGCCGCTATTCGACGACAATTTTACACGTAAATAAGGTATTGTGATTATAAATTCCTAAGTCCATAACACAAGGATCGAATGGGTTCGATGTATCGTTCCCGCAGTTCCATCGATTAGTTCAATCGCAATATTGAACTTTGGAATGAGAGCTGATGATAGCGATAGTTAGTGGATAAACGTGGGTTCATATGCGACCCATTATGTATGTATAAGGTAACCATATTTCCGAAAACTCAATGCTGTACAATATGAAAAAAACGTACAAAATACAATAAAATTTTTTAATCCGTATCTTTAACAAAATGAAAACATTCCGATAATACATCAATTTGAATTATTAAAAACATCAATTTTAACGAAGCTAATAAAATCCAAATTTTTTATTAATCATATACTAATTCTCCAATGTCATACCCTTCTCCTGTGGCGTATGATGTGATCTTTCTTAAAACAAATTTAATATAAAATTGGAAGAAATCATGTAGTTATTCGTATCATAAATTAATTGAATTTTCCAATTACTTCACCGACTTTTCGAAACTTGCGACTATGACTTGAGAAAACTATAAAACTTTGCAGGTGCTTTGCGGACTGTGACAGGTGACATATGCTAAACCACAGAAACTATCTACAACCATAGATTTTTCTAAAGTCGTATGAGTAATACATTCATTTTGACAAAAAATCTGATGTGGCCAACACATGACTTTCTCCATATATGGGGTATAGTTATTTAAATTATTATGAATAGCATTATAAGGGAAAATTATTATTTCGTATAGTAAAAGAATACAGTCGTCCTTATTGCCGTAAATTACGTAAATTTTGAATATGTTTACATAATCCACCGCTACATGGTGGTGGCGCTGTATACTGCAAATTAAGAAAAAGCAAAATATCTCCGAAATTGGTGGTTCTACGAAAATTTGTTTCAAACAGAACTTGGAAGGAATATTATTCTCTATAACTTTGGTCCTCACGAAGAATACCTATAACGATGTTTTTAAGGAGAAAACCGGTTATTTATGAAAAACCTCTAAACAATAACTACAATAGAAAATTGTTTCAAATGAAAGTTGTAGGAAATTACATTCTCTATAACCTTTGTGTAGAATTGTATATACAATAATGATGTTTTAACGAAGAAATATCGCAAAAACCGAATCGGGTTTCGAATAAACCTTGACTTCGTTTTACCCGTTATTGTCCGAAAACTAATCAGTTCTTTGTACTCATGTTAAAGTGTTATATATGAAGTTTGGTAACGAGTCTTTCGCGAGAGCGGGTGCGCGCGTGTTATTGTGGGCGCTCTAACTCAAAAAGTACGTGCCATATCGTTGCCGAACTTCATATATAACACTTTAACATGAGTATAAAGAAGTGTTTCGTTTTTCGACAATAACGGGTAACCGCAAGTCTAGGGTTATTCGAAACCCGATTCGGTTTTTGCGATATTTCTTCGTTAAAACATCATTATTGTATATACAATTCTACACAAAGGTTATAGAGAAGGTAATTTCCTACATCTTTCATTTGTAACAATTTTCTGTTGTAGTTATTGTTTAGGCGTTATTTATAATTAACCGGTTTTTCGGTTTTCTCCTTAAAAACGTCGTTATTGGTAATCTTCGTAAGGACCGAAGTTGTAGAGAATAATATTTCTTCCACGTTTTGTTTGAAACAAATTTTCGTAGAACCATCCATTTCGGAGATATAGAATGGTAAGATAGATGAGAATGGAGGAATTAAAGGAATACTTGATGGTGTAAAGTACGCGGGGACCTTGTGAGCCCCTTAACCACTACATTATCCGCGAAGCACATCTTGAAACAAAAAACTTCATAAAAATGGGCAATAAGTGAATTGACTTTGTTTTGCTGTAGGAATAAAATTAAAGTGACCGGACGTACAGCATTATGCTGTATTGTACAGCATTTGCATCTCCTGAACAGCATTGGAAAGTGTACAGCAAACCGAACAGCATTTTCAAAATTTCTCCGCCAAAATCGATAATAATTGCAATAATATCATGAATAATTATTCTTCCATGAGAATGTTTTTATTATTTATGTCAGCAGTATAAAAAAGTACTTAAATGTAGACAATTATTTGTTTTCCGTGGTGTGGTTGTAGCTTTATATGTGCTTTATACTTTATGGTTTAGTTTTACTACTACATCCAAGCTACCTATTTTGTCAAAATAAATGTATCGCTCACACCACTTTAGAAAAATCTATGGTTATAGCTTGTTTCTGTGGTTTTAGAATATGTCACCTGTCAAAGTGCCCAAAGCACCTGCAAAGTTTTATAGTTTTCTCAAGTCATAGTCGAAGTTTCGAAAAGTCAGTGAAGTAATTGGAAAATTCAATTAATTTATGTTACGAATAATTACATGATTTCTTCCAATTTTATTTTAAATTTGTTTTAAGAAAGATCACATCATACGCCCCACGAGGAGGGCATGACATTGGAGAATTAGTATATGATTAATAAAAAATTTGGATTGTATTATCTTCGTTAAAATTGATGTTTATAATAATTCAATATTGATTTATTATCGAAATGTTTTCATTTTGTTAAAAATACGGAATCAAAAATACGTATTGTATTTTGAATGTTTTTTCATTTTGTACAGCATTGAGTTTTCGGAAATATGGTCACCTTATACATACATAATGGGTCGCACATGAACCCACGTTTATCCACTAACTTTCACTCTCCTCGGCTCTCATTCCAGCGTCAAAATTGCGATTGAATTAATCGATGGAACGATACATCGAACCCATTCGATCCATGTTTTATAGACTTAGGAATTTATAATCACAATACATTACTTACGTGTAAAATTGTCGTCGACCAGCGGCCCTAGAAGGGTTATGTGCTATTGGATATGAAAGAGAAATTATTCTTATCGAATTTATAGAAACTAACACCATGGATTGTGCACACAGATTTAATATTTGCAGGCTTTGTCTCTGCGATGGAGAGAGTGTTATTGACATCTTCCAAGTTAACGAATGGTTTGGTTACGTACCAGCCGACGTCATAACAGATCTTCTCCAAGTACAGGTGAGTAAAAATTATCACTCGTATTTTACTATAATACATTCTTTTCTTTGCTATAGTTTATAGTACAGTGTTTACGTTTAGTTCATAGAAGTGTTAACGTCCGAAGATCATAATTACTGTTATTTACTTCCAAAATTAAAATAAAAGAAGTTACAAATGCTTACTATTGAAATTTAGGTATATAATTTGATGTGTTATCTCATTGGCGAAAATAAAATGCGATTACAATGATAATTGTGGGAAACTTACTATTATTTGTACTTAAGTCCACTTCCAACCTTTCGTGATTTTCCTATCAATATTTCACTCGGATTAATACTTATCTGTTGCCGGATCGACGAAGTAGAACGAATGAAGAAATAGCGCTGTTATTATAGTAGACTAGCTGCACTACCCGGCGTTGCCTGAGTCGATTTGCCTAAGAATTGGGTAACTTTAAATATAAATTGTGGGGAACGGGGAGACATAGGCACCCCCAAATTTTATATGCACATTGTAGAAGGAATAATGTAAGACTTAAGCTGAATGCACACTTATCAGACAAAAACGTCTTTTGACAAAACGTTTTTGTATAAATTCGTCGAAAACTGTTTTCGCAATGCTATGAATGGGACCCAACGCACACTAATCGAACAGGACAAAAAAACAACTTAAAACATCTCGAGACTAAATGTTTTCTCGAAAGACATTTGTCTTATCAGTGTGCGTTGGAGACCGACAAAAGTGTTTTTGCTTGAGACATCTGTAAACAAAACGTTTTGTCGAAAGACGTTTTTGTCTGATAAGTATGCGTTGACCTTTGACACATCAATACATCTTTGTTGATGATTTATCCTGTCGAAAGCAGAAACACGGCACTTTGTTTTGAGGCGAAACATTCTGCGTGAGTTCGGTCTTTATTGAGAAGTAATAGGAGTAGGGTGGAGGGAAAGTTGTGTGTGCTTCTATTAACATGGATGTGGATGCTGAAAAATTACTTGTTTTAATAGCAGAAAGGTCTCCTAGTTTTAATTATACTGTGAAAGAACATCACCAAAAAGATTTGCTGGAAAATCCCTTTTCCTGATTCCATCTTCGATTATATTTAAAACATAATAAAAGGAACTCAAACTTAATCTCGTAAAATTTCGGAATTTATTTTCATCTCCTTTTAGTTCATTTATAAATTCCTTAAGAGTGTTCTTCTCGGTCCTCTTTTGATTAATCGGGTGGATCCATAAGCGTCTTTCACTCTCTTCCATGGAAGCGAGTTGAATCCACTGCCACAAAATGAGAGCACAAACTTCGTCATCGGACGACATTCTCGCAACTATTAGTCCAGGCCGAGACTGACCGAACAAGAATGATTTCAATGTATACAAAATGTCTTGTCTCAAAACGTGTTTTGCGAAGACGTTTTGTCTTATCAGTATGCGTTGGAGCCCAACAAAAATGTTTTGCCTTTCGACAGAAAGTTTTGTTCAACGACAGAACATTTTGTGTAATGACATTTTTGTATGACCAGTGTGCGTTGAAGCCCAACAAAATATTTTACCTTTCGACAAAACGTTTTGCCTCGAGACGTTTTGTCTGATAAGTGTGCATTCAGCCTTAGGTAAAACAATTGAAAAAATACGGAACTTTAAAAACCATTCCATGAGAGTGTGGTTTCACAAGGGGGGGAAACAAAGTTGCCTAAAATCTATTCGGGGATAATATAAAATCATGTGCAAAGTTTGAAAGTTGTGGAACTTTTGGTTCTTAAGTTATAAACGGACTACACAAACACACTAAATTATATATAGTTGATATATTTAAATAATGCTAGCAATACCCGGGTCAAATTTACTTCCCGTCACAGTCACTTATTAAATACATGAATCAAAATATCATGTACATTTAATTGCAATGTGAGGTAGACATTCTGCTTTAACAACAATGAGAGTTAGCTTACGTATGATATTTTTAAAACTTCTTAAATCAATTCCAAATTGTAATTTCTGCCAATCTTGTTTAGTTCATAGAAGTGTTAACGTCCAAATTTCATAATTAATATTATTTATTTACTTCCAAAATTAATATAGACGAAGTTACAAATGTGTCTGCCATATCTCTAAAGATGTTTCTCTTGATAAATTAATGAAAGGAGTCATTCATGAAACACTGCAGAGCAGAGGTCCCTTTTGAGTCCTACGGAGTACTTGAAGGTCGTGATCATTAGCAGACAATAACAATCTCAAAATTATAGCATCATGTGAGGCATCAATACTTAGTCAAGGAAAAGTCGTATACTTAATGAATAATGTTTGACATAAGTCATTTATTACACCCCATGGCCGTTGTTGATTTTAATTTGGAGATTTTTAAAATAGCTAAGAAAGATCCAGATGACGAAGTCACACATCGTTTGGCTTTATTTTAATTCCACAGCGTAATGTTTATCGAAAAATGTTTCTAGGCGTTACCTTTGAAACTCATATTTGCCACCCCAAAAAGCAACTGCCCTGTGAATGGTGTACACTCTGCCAATTGTATCTCTTGATTTGATATTTGGACAACCTTGGACACTTTCTCCTTGCTTACGACGACCAAATCCCCTCAAATTTTGGTTCCAAGTGTAATATTTTGCCATCTTATTGTACAGAAGAGATCTTGCAAAGTCATTCTCCTTACAAAGTTCAAAAAAAGCTGCTAAAGTTGTTCTTGGTGGATTCAGCACTTGGTTTTGAACATTTTCTGGTGTGAAATAGCCACGCTGCTCATTTCCAAGATGGCTGGGTAAAGGGAAAACAGCTGGATATGGTATTATCTGTACAACCAGTATAAAGTAAATTTATTTTCCTTCTAAATATTTCAGGACGTGATTCTAATGATGTGTTCTTTTGAAAATGAATACAAACTTTAAGAGAATATATTTCACTCAGTGCAGTAATTTCAACATTCACCATAATTTCCACTACGACTCATGCAATTTTAATATTTCTCAGATGTTCTAAAAGCACAAAAATGTTTCAATCGAGTCTAGTTTGCTACAACATACTGCATTGCTTCTTGCCTCACTAATATTTGACCCCTTAGTAAACATGCAAAGGAATTAAACAAACAGTTCCAAACTTTTGGCATATGGGGTATACTAAATAATGTGTTGTGACACGTTTCAGCAATGTGAAATCAGTATTTTAGCCAGCACAAAACTATTATGAAACAGTACTTTTACCGATAACGAATGGCAATTTAACACCTTTAATTGCTATTGACCACAAACTAAACAATGTGTGAAAGTGTAAATGTCAATAACACCAGGTTCGTGATCAGTTAACACATTTATTGGATAGACTGCTTTTGACAAACAGCAACAAAGTTGCGTGAAGCTCGCAGTGGTTATTGAACGTGTCTATAAATTATCGATTGTGCTAAAAAAGTAAAACTGATAAAAATTAATAAATAAAGATTCAAAATAAGAAATTCCTCAATTATTTTAAGGAATCACTTAATTGAAAAAAACCATAAACAGGTGTTCAAACGACCGTAGTGATGCTTAGCCGAGGGTCATTCGTAGGACACTTTAGTTACCAACGTCGCCCAAAATTTAACTACTTTTATCGATGTTCTTTATTCCAGGAGCCCTAGAATGAGGAATTGAACATTTATATATATATATATATATACACATACATATATATATATATACAAATATATATATATATATACATACATATATATACATACATATATATACATATATATATAGATTATCACTTTTGACTTTCTCATACGAAGTATCGAGAAAGTATTGTTTTCGTGAAAAAATTCGACCTCGAGATTTTTACGGAAATATACGTTTTAGGTGTCGCTGAATCCGAAAAAGTGGTTTTCGCAATGCCGTCTGTCTGTTACTGGCGCTGGAGCCCAGACGGTCGAACGAAAATGAATGAAATCTCGGACTTAGGCATTTTATCATACTGAGCAGAGTATACATAGAAATGGTTGACATTGATCAATAATTAAGAGTAGTTTATTCTATGCATTTTTAACAACAATCCGAATTTCTCGAAAACGGCTGTAACGATTTTGATCAAATTTCGCACAGCCACTTGAGTTTACGTCTTCAATAATACTGTATAGTTCGTATTTCTCAAAAATGAATATAAGGCTAGTTTATTCTAGGCAACTTTAACAATAATTTGATTTTCTCAGAAACGGCTCTAACGATTTTGATCAAATTTCGTACAGTTACTTAAGTTTACATCCCCAATAATACTGTATAGTTCGTATTTCTCAAAAAATGAATATAAGGCTAGTTTATTCTAGGCAAATTTAACAACAAATCGGTTTTCTCAAAAACGGCTGTAACGATTTTGATCAAATTTCGTAAAATTACTTGAGTATACATCTACAATAATACTACGTATTTAATTTTTCTCGATGAATGAATATAAGGCTAGTTTATTCTTGGGCAACTTTAACAAAAATTGGATTTTCTAAAAACAGGCTCATACGATTTTCATTTTCTAAAGATAACTAAATGACGCATTAGTACCCATATATGAGAAAGTTTGTACAATGTATGTTGTACCGATTTTTTCTCTATAGGTTTCCAAGACAGATGGATTTCCTCAGGTGGTATGTTCCATATGCTTGGGAAAGCTGACGGACTTCAAGCAATTTAAGGAGCAGTGCCAGACTTCTAGAGACACCTACAGTCACATGATTGTGTCATATATAAGTGATGCCGAAGATCCAGCACATACTGTAAGCACTATTTATTTATGTTTGTTAGTTTTGTCATAGATTCTGTGAATTGAATTTGAGATTTCACAGGATTTGTCTGTTTATCTATCTATAAAACCAATACTCAGATCAGTACAAAACTGGAATATTAAGATTTTTATAAGTAACTAGTATAAATGCCCGTTGAATTTCAACGGGTTTAATGAATCTAAATTTTCGTCAATGCAACATGTAAAAATCGCAAGAATAAAATTGTGTAAGGTTTTAACCATCGAATATTTCTATATTATAAGTTTTTCAATTAATTAACTAAAATCTCACAGAAATTCCCTGTGAATAAAATAGTACCTTTCTTTCTACTAAATTAGCCATTGTTATTAGTTTTAAATTGATTATAGCATTAGGATTGCAATTTCATTAAATAAGCAGAAATCCTGTTCCAAAAAATTGGTTCAATCCTCAATTGCCTCCAATAATACTTTAAATAGATTTTGGAATATAATGTACCTCAATATCGTTTATCGTCTGCCCAGCACTCTTGCCTTCTCATTTTCCGAAACAACCACTTTCACCAGTTTTAAATGGATTTCAAACTTAGAGGTGAACTTGATTCAATTCAGTTAAAATAACCACATAACAAACTTCTTATTCCATAGAAAATCCTTTTATAATATGCAATGTTAACCTAGAATTCATTCATTCTGAAAAGTGAACAAAAGTACCATGTAGGTACATATATTTCTTTCAACTAAAATAGTCACTCTTAACAGATTTTAATGGATTGTTGCATTAGCATTTCAATTTCATGAAATAAGCAGAATTCCGGTAACAAAAAAATTTGTTCAATCTTCAATTGCCTCTTATAATACTTTAAATAGATTTTGGAATAAAATGTACCTTAATATCATTTAGCGTCCGCTCACCACTCTGCACCTCTCAGTTTCCGAAACGACTTTCAATAGTTTTAAATTGATTTTTGCTTTGAAATGGTACTTTCCTGTTAACGGGAATACCTCATAAAATAAACACGTATTGTTGTGATATTGTGTTTGTTAACAATGCGTAACAAAACTCGTTAAGATATTTACGTTGATCCTTTAATGATGAATTTGTGGAGCTAGCCGAGGAGTGAAGAAGAAGCTGTATCTTTGCTTCAAGACCATGATATTCTATCTAAAGGGCGAATGTGCAAGAAGGGCCATATTATTAAACTTTACTTCTGAGACAGAATGTTTTGGAAATGCAACGCGATAGCCTGTCAGCAGAAGAATTCATGTGGCGACAACATAACAAAGAAATCGACATATTTCCAGCTATTTTGAATGCCATAAAGACATATTGGCCCCCTAGTAACATAAATTTAGATTGTATTAGTAATTATGTTGCTTTTATTAATAAATAAGTTTCAAAAAAGTGTGATTTTTAAGTAATTCCCCCGTTGTTATTCATTGTTAACAAACAAATACGTCGTAACATATCACAACAATACGTGTTTATTTTTTGAGGTATGCCCGTTAACAGGAAAGTACCCAAAATACTTGAGTCAATTCAGTACAGCTTCCACTTTACATACTGTAAATTCCAAAATAACTCCTTTTATAATAGACAGTGCTAGCCTAAAATTAATTCATTCTGTATAGTGAACAAATAAAGTTCTTTCTTTAAACTATAATAGCCACTGTTATTAGATTTAAATGGATTATAAGCCTTGAAACTTACTCTGTATTAAATAAGCACCAAAATTCCTTTTATAAAAACAAATTAATTCATTAAAAGATACGCCGTTCTTTCTTCGAAAATTGCCTGTTACCAGTTTTAAATGTCCTTTTAATTTTAATTAAGTTTTAATTTATATTCGCTTCCAAACTTCGGCCATTGTTATGAAATTAATTTGAGGAATAACAATATAAATTCATAAGCACGTGAGGTTTACAAAGAATTTAATTTAAGAATGCTTTTTATTTCCAATTTTTCTAAAATGACACTGTTGATATAATTTTTTTATATTTACGTTAATATACTTATTTTCCACAAAACACGCCAATCTCTCCCCTTCCATCCTCTCTCTCTCTCTCGTATTGAAGCTAACAATGATGATGGTCGACATAGCAACATCACCTTAAAAATGGCGAGATTTCCGCAAAATATGCAAATTAAACATTTAACATGGAATATTTTGAACTGTGGGAGAAAAAAGACGAACGGAATAAGAAACTTTATAACTTTTTCTTAAAAATGGTTCAAATCCGAAGGTCGTATGTTAATTTCTACTGATTTTAATTTCCAAATGAATAAAAGCCTGCACGTCGAAAAATTGCATTTTACATGTTAAGTAATGGGAAATGGAAATGCCTCTCTTGTAGACGAACCAAGGAATTTTTTCGCGATTTAAATTTGTCATTCTCTGAAGAAGTGTTAATCAAGCATCCCTACCAAATTTCGAGTTTCTATCGTTATTATTTCTCGAGTTATTAGCGTTTGCATAGCGTGTCCAACCAACCAACCAACGGCCGATAGCTATTATTATATAAAATATCTAAAAAGCTTTTGGCTGAATCTGGTTATCTGGATGTGTAGGTTTATTCTTGTGGTTTTTCCTTTTTTTAGGCGCGTTTCGCTTACAGCGTGAGCGCCTATTATCGTCGGTCGGTCCGTCCGTCCGCATGTTCGTTCTCGGCTTCTACTTAACGGATTTTTATGAAATTTGATATTAAGGACTTTCAATCAAATATAATAAGAAAATCGCAAAAATGAATCACGTACGCCAATCAGGGGTACCACATTACTAGAGACAAAAAATTAAATTTTCGTCATATCTCGTAAAGTATTGTTCATATCAAAATATTTTTCAAATAAAAGTTGTAGAACTGGTAGAGTATTTCCTTTTCTATATATTTTCATCGTAGGAGTAGCCGTTATCAAGAAAATCAAACAAGAATGTCTTATATGGAGTTGAACTTACATTAGAAAATTTCTTGCATGGTTACTTCATTGTAGCTAACATAAACAATCTCCCAAACAAACGTTTAATTTCCTTACGTGTGCATGTAATACTATTAAATAGGAAGAAAATGGATTATTTATGATGAAGAAAAGGACTTTAAAACGCTATTTCCCTTACGTACAGGTATATAATTGCTTTCTAATACTCCATTGCATGAAACGCGCCCCATTTGTGATACGTTGTACGCTTTCCTAACTTGTTTTAACACTTTCAGATTGACTTCCAAAGTAGTACAGGCTGCCCTCTCGTCTTTCGTGCGTAATGCATTCCTGAAAACGTGTCCGAAAGTCGGATGTGCGAAAGTCGAAAATAGATTTACATGTTATAGGTGGGTTCCGTTCCAAGAGAGCCAAAAAATATTATAAAATCTCTAATTATCTATATCTATAGTTCACCCTGCAAGCCACCGCAATGGTGTGTGGCAGGGGGTGCAATAGCACCAAGGTAAAGCGCATAATAATGTATAGTATCACTCTACGTCGGCTGATTTCTTTTCGTAACTCCTGTTCTGCTCAGCTATCGTTCTAGGGAAAAACGAGCCTTTATACCTCTCAGTCCTACAGGCTATCTCTCTTATTTTACGAGGATGGTCCGTTCTACCAATATAAGTTCGCGCTCTTATTATTTCTTCGACATCGCTGGAGAATATATGCGTTCTAAATCTTTCGAGAAGTTTTAACCTAGAGCGTGATCGGCGCTCAGCTAGTGATTCCCATCCTAAGTCCTGTATCAAGGCTGTAACACTATTGTTTCTATCGTAACAATTTTTGACGAATCTAGCGGCTTTTCGCTGCACTCTTTCTAACTCTGAGATTGATCCTTTCACGTACGGATCCCATATGCTCGACGCGTACTCTAATAGCGGTCTTACTAACGAGAAGTAACATGTCTCTTTGACTTTTTCCTCACTTTTACCTACTATGCGTTTGATGAATCCTAGTTTCTGTTTAGCCTTCCCGCATATATTTCGTATGTGCATATCCCACGAGAGGTTGCTTGTTAAAGTAACGCCTAAGTATTTGACGGAATCGGCTAGTTTTAGCTGGACGCCTTCAACAGTGTAATTCGAATGGTATAAATGTTTAGTTTTTTGTGCAGGGGCCTTTTAGATGCAACCGTCGATTTTATAATGTAGAGAGATAGGGCAAAATGCAATAAAATATTTAAATAATTGCACAAATAAACACTGCTGTATGGACAAAGATGGCAACGTGGTAGAAATTGGTGGCTGGCAACCAGCACCACTGGAAATATTCGTTCGTCATTTAGCTGACGCTCGAAAGTCTGATCGGCACACAAAAGGTGGTTCAGGGATGTCAGTCTGTGCTATTTTGAGTTCTTGTTCCCTTGTATTATCCCAAGGTTATCACACACATAGTGTAATTGATTATTAACTTTTTATAATTTACCGTTATTTGTTTTTCATTCTTTTTTCTCAAGAAATTTTTATACTGTAAGAGTTACATTTATTCCTACTGTTTGTAACACAGTGCTTGCATGCTTAACATAATCTAGTCGTTGACTATAGTTGTTATATCTTGGTATTAAGTTCCCTTTTTCTTGTTTATGTCTATTTTTTTGTATTTTTGGTGAAATTATCTTTGTTTATGGCAGTGTCTTTTCTGGAGGAGGTGGAAGACCACCTGTTGCTGAACCCTAATACCGTTTTACAGGCTATGAGTTCGATAAGCAATTGCTTTGTGTTTGATGAAACTCATTCTGTGATTTGTGACTACATTGTGATTACCGGCTGTAAATAAATATTATTATTATTCATGTGCGAGATGTACGAATATCGAACGCAAGAAAGTCGAGGACCGCCTGAAGTGGACATACGAAATCCCTCTTTTTTCATTAAAGCATTTGCTGTTTTCATAGTTTTTTGTAATATTGCCTAAACATGGCCCCAAAGAGAGTGATGATTGAAATGAAAGAGAAGTCGGTAAAAAGGGCAAAGAAAGTGACGAGTTTGGAGAAAAAAATTGAAGTTTTAGATAGGCTTGCGCATAAAGAATCTGCTTTATCAGTTGGTAAATTACTTGGTGTGAACAAGTCCACAATATGATCGATTAAGAAAAGTGAAGAAGTGATCAAGAAAGTCCCGCTGAGTTCAATTGTCAATCACGAGAAAGCCAAGCTACTGCACAGTCATTATGTCTTAAATTGTTTCGCGGTCTGCTAATGGGATATCGCCAACGTCATCGAAGTGTGTGTAGATCGGTTCTATGCTCTTTGAAGAATTGTGGCGTTTATTCAGAATGCCACTGTATGTATTTTATTATTATATTTGTTCTTCTCCTTCACAATTGAACACACACTTGACCGGCTTAAGTCCAATGAGCGTCCGATTGAAGCTAAAGATTCACCGCTAATGGCAAGCCTAATTATTTCCGTCTTTATCTCAGTCGTGTTCAGTTTATGAGTCCTACGTTTCTTTCCACTTGTATTTGCACTTTCAGTTTTCCGTTTATCAGTCATGCTTATAAAATAGAACGTGTAAAATGCACAAACAAAGGAACACTGCTGTACGTACAAAAAAAGATGGTAACGTTGCCGTGACTGAATAATAATTTATTGATTATGAACTGACTTTACAGTGGTATTTATCTTGTAAAATTTCAGTACAATATTAAAATACATTACACACAAATATTATATTACATAAAATGCATATATTATTACGTAGCATACTTTAATATACTAAAAGTGTTGGCTTGCGTGACAGATAGCGCCATTATGCCTTAGCTCGAAATGTTTGATTGTCAGCAGTCGAACAAAAGTCCGAATTCGGCGTTGCTTGCTATACAAAAGGCTGTTTAAGTGTGTGAATTTACTATGTACGAAAGAGTGAATTGTACGAAAGTCGAATGTACGAAAGTCGAGGACTGCCTGTATATATATTTATTTATATACATTCCTGCTACAAGTTTCCATTCTGTTGAAGAGAAAGCATGTGTGTGGTAAGATAAGTAAATGTTGGTTTTTGTAAATCCTTTTTTTATACTTAAACTTGTCTCTCCTTTAAAACCTTATTTATTTTAATATTTTATAGGCACACTATACATATGAAAGTATTGAGTTTGTTGCCATGTTAGGATTTCTGTTGCTCAAATCCAGAAAAATTACCACTTTTTTCTGATAAAACTAAAAATTAATGCTAAATATCCACGGATTTTAATTGTCTTCAAATATAGGATACTACAATATTTTATCTTTCTCATAGCTCAAATCTCGAGTTTGAAGTAAATATATAAACCTCGGCATGTGCTTTTCACATGGAGCAATTATAATGGAGTAAAAACAACCCCTAAAAATTAGAATTTCAACAATTTTGGATTCTACGAGCAAAAACCCATAATCGGGCCAAATTTCAAGTTTCTAGTTCATCTAGAAGATCGTCGTAATTTTTATCTTCATCCTTTTATCTATCCATCTCTATTAGATTAATTATATCTTTCATTTTTTGCCATTAAGAATAATGCAAATCCCTGTGAAATTTCAGGTGCCTTTAGGAACTATAAAAACAGAAGTTGAAGAGGGAACAAATGATGTAGACGATACAACTGAGGTGAGTCTATTAATATAATAAGTCTTCCTTTATCAAAAGGGTTGCATTCCTCGGAATCCTTGCGATAAACGAATCTGCGATAAGTGAAAAATTGTTTCTCATACAAAATATAGTAATTGAAAGGTAAAATTGCGTAAGATATTATGGATACTAGTTGACGGAGCTTGTGTAATTGAAGCATTTCAGCCTTATTTGAATAATGGAATAAAAACAACCCTTAATCATTGTAATTATAATAATTTCAGATTTCTCCAATTGGCCATAGTTTCATATTAATGGAATTATAATATAGCCCTCTGAATCCCAATAAAAGCTTACCAATGTGATAGGATTGATATAGATGACATGGTTGTCGATTATTGAGCCAAGCAAAATTCCCACTTTTATCCAATAAAAACTAAACTTTACGGTAATTCTACATGGATTTGAATTCCATCTTCAAAGGAACTACAATTTGTATGCTTTCCGATAGTTCAAGCTGCAAATTCAAATCTTTACAGTAAATAATTTAAAAAAGTAAATATATAAACCTCTACACGAACTTAAGTGCTAAAACTTTTGTTTGCTTATTGATTTCGTAATGTAAATTATTCATTGCTCTGTATAATGTAGAATGTAAAGTGCTACACAAACAAATTAGATGTTTTTAGACACGCTCGAATAACATAGAGTTAGTGAACACATATTTTGAGTCAAGTGTAACTTTTGTGTCATCCCATTTCATGACATATATTTTTTGCTGCACTTTATAACGACGATATTCTGCAACTCTTTCGATTATACTGAAATTCTTTGTTCGATCTAAATCTAGGTGGAGATAAGTCCTGTGAAATTGGAGCCTGAAGATAGTTTGGATACTCAGGAGGTACATCAAGAGGTAATGTATAATTACTCTCTACATTGTTAGTATAGAAAGAATTATTGTGTTACCAGATCTCAACATCCACACTAGAGTAACATTGGGTTAGTGAAAACATATTTTGATGCAAATGAATATTTTGTGTCATCCTTTTCATGACATACATTTTTTGCTGCACTTTATAACGACGATATTCTGCAACTCTTTGGATTCTATTGAAATTCCTTGTCTGACTTTAATCTAGGAGGAACTGAGGCCTGTAAACTTGGAGCTTGAAGATCATTTGGATACTCGGGAGGCACAGCAAGAGGTAATTTATAATTACTCACTCTACTCTTAGTATATAAGAGAGTGTTGTCTTATTAGAAAAAATCGTATTCAAGATCTCAACATCCACTGTTAGAATGATGTGATGTGTAGAGCTATGCAAAATTCGCATTTATTTTTTGGAAATTTCGCACTTAGAAGTTGGTTTTTCGCATTCATTTGCAAAAATGTGCTCTTGAGCCGTAAAAATGCCTAAAACATCCTAAATTTTGCCCAGCCCTCGCGCGTTTGTGTGTTTTATACAGGAAAATGTGCATACTTGATGTATTTCTTAGTGATAGTGCATTTAGGAAGTGATGTCATGGATCCATTGCAAGATATTACAGGTATTGTTGATAGAAAACATAATTTATTACTGTTTTGGTACAAACATAGCGATCTATTCTCGCTGTTAAACAACACCATAGTATATATTTCCGTATTCTTAGCCTTGAGAGATCGCCGTCGGTCTGAAAAAACGAGTGAATATCCCGAGAGCGATCTCTCAAAATCCACATTATAATAAAGCTTTCTTGCCTGTAACGTGCCACCCGCTTGGCCCCTGTGCGGCCGTTTTCTCGAAATAGAGCCCCGTTGGCTTTATGACGCGGCCGTATAGCAGCTGAACTTAAGCTGGGATGGCAACAATGTAAACGAATACGTCGGCATCCATCGGAATTAGGACACTGTAGCAACTAGTATCATTCCACACCACTTAAGGTAGTGGCTGATCACGTTTTTGTTCGCGCTGTTAACCCCAGTGGACGAGACGCGACATCGTACTGAGTGAAGTCCTTTAATTAATGTAGAAGCATACATTCGTGTTGTACAACGCGTTGGGCCTGAAAACGGTAGTTTTCGCTCGTATTTCGCATTTATTATCTGATTCCGCATTTATAGGCCGATTTCGCATTTATTCGCACTTATTCGCTAAATGCAAAATTTGCATAGCTCTAGTGCTCCTGGTAATGTCTTAGCATTCTTTATATTGTTCCTGAATCTT
Organism: Uropetala carovei; assembly: GCA_036926305.1. Taxonomy (NCBI): domain Eukaryota; kingdom Metazoa; phylum Arthropoda; class Insecta; order Odonata; family Petaluridae; genus Uropetala; species Uropetala carovei. The sequence continues at coordinate 4,751,212 of JAXCHB010000061.1, read as the reverse complement.
TCTATTATTAGGATGTAATCTATTTGGAATCTCTCTTGGGATTTTCTATGTGTACAGCCTTCTTTTATGGTTTTATAAACCATAAAAGTCACTGCCAGACCGTTATTAATGCAGATTTTTACCAGTCTTTTCCTCCTCGGTTTCTTTTCCCATGTTTGTATTGGCCAACAACTGTTTCATCTTGTCTTTCTCCAGCTATGCTGTTCCAATCTCTCATTAGTATGCAATTTATCTTTACCCTTCCGTCTTCCTTGTAAATGTAGTTAATTTGTTCTCTTTAAATTTCTTCTTATTCATGAGCAGACATTGGGTGATATGCATAATAAAGAACAATTACTCTTTGCTCGCGTTTTCTGAGTAATTACTCGCTTTCGTATGAATAAAGTCTATGAGAGATTACTCACAGAGAAAGCAATTGCTCCTTTAGGAGGTAATTGCTCACGGATCTCTTATTCAGAAGTAATTACTCCAATTGCATATGCATAAAAACATACTCTTGCTCACGTGGGGGAGCAATTGCTCCGTAATTTTGGAGTCACGTGAGTAGTATACTCCACTTTATAGAAGTAGCACGATGGCAGAGTTTATGGTGATGGGTCGGTCAGAGAAGGTCTACAAGGATTGCAGGAGTAGTACTGAGAGAAATTTCAGGGCACTGTACAGATATAACAGTCAAAACGTGGAATGGATGTCCCACCATTTCCTCGGGGAAATAGTTGAAACACGAGGCGTTGTGTTGTCAAGCAGTGAAAAAATGTGAGTTTTTCTGCGATATGTCGCTGACTCTGGTTTTCAAACTGGGGTTGCAGAAGATGCTGGAATATATCAGTCAACTGCGTCCGGACAATCAGCGAGGTAATGGACAAAATACTGGTGAAATCGAATGTTTGGATAAAGTTTCCTCGTTTCACGGAAGAATTCAATGAAGCCAAACGTATTTGGCAAGATAGATACACATTTCTGGGGTCTATCAGGGCTATTGATTGCACACACATTGCAATCAAAAGGCCACGTATCTTTGGAGACGAATATATCAATCGGAAAGGGTTCGCCAGTTACTTGCAATGCAGTTGATAAATTTACAAGTGTGGATACATCATGGCCAGGCTCCGTGCATGACTCGAGAATTTGGAGGAATTCCGAGGTATATAGGGTGATGCCTAATAATGCCGCTAATGCGTTACTATTAGGAGACGTCGGATATGCAATTGCTCCTTGGTTAATGCTGCCTTTTGGTAATGTCCACATACCAGATCAAAATGCGTGCCCCGTTGTCGTCATAGCTGTGACGAAGGAAGAGTAACTTCTCGATAAACTGGGAGTAATTACTCACCAACTACAGAAACGCTTTATGCATATGAAAATGAGTAATTGCTCAAAGAAGTGAGCATTCTCTCGATGATGTTGCTCTTGCTCATGAGTAGTTACCCCTGAATAATTACTCCTTTTTATGCATATCACCCATTGGCAAATATACCTGGATTATGAACTGGGACTGCTTTTAGTTTTATTGACATCAACCTATCGTTCGTTGCTGTTATTTTTGTCACGCCCTTCATCATATCTTTCCAAAGTTCCAGAGCTACTCCCCTTGCCCCACTACTACCTCCAGTGTAAACTACCGCGAAATCTTCCAAGTCAAACTGCCCTTCTGTTTCTCATCTAGCTTCACTCAGTTCTATGATGTCAAGCCTATTTCTTCTTTCATGTTCTCTATATATGCTGGCTTCCTTATGGTTTTGCCATTCTAAGTAGCCTATGCGTAAGTCATCTTTGATAATCCCTTCCTCCCCGAAGATCCAATTGAAGGACTATTTTACGCTTGCATAGTGGTAGTCATTTGTTTTTGTAGGAAGTTGATATCAATACGACGCTAGGCATTGTATATATCGTATTTACTCGTGTAACCTGCACACACGTGTATCCCGCGCACTCCTGGTTCGGAGGGAAAAATTTAATGAGCCGGAATAAGTTTTTTTAAGTCCCACTTCCTGAAAAACGTTACACTCAAGTTAAGCGTCTTCTCCCTTCTATGTGACGCAATTAATTGATAGTTGCAGAAATCTCCTCAGTAGTACTCATTTATTAACCCCTTAACTATTTTTGTTGTAATATTACAGAACTCTGTCCCCGCTTCACTGTTTTTGTCATAATATTACGCACCCATACAGATCTTCACGTATTGCTTGTTCATTTATGAACAGTAACTTTCCTACGCCATTGTGGAGTAAATATTGGAAGATTAGGAACAAACGAGTCCAAACATTGAGCTTTGGATTTTCCTATTCCTTTAGAATGATGAAATTTATCATTCGCAAAAAATTTTACCACTCGGAATTCCGTGAAGTGGATGAGGGGAAAGGACCAAACTTGCGCCTACCCATTCTCAAACCAGCAAACCCTCAGTAGTCATTGGACTATAGTTATCAGTCAGACGACGTATTCTTTCTGTCTACCTTTTCGAGTTTTTGCCTACAGCACGGGCGTAACTTACACGTTTGCTTGGTCGCATCCAAAAGTACTTAACACAAAATTTCTTTAACTATGTCCTTTCTTACTTTTTCTTGGCCATGGCTCTCTGAAAGGTTGACTTTGATGTCCTGTAAGCCAACGTATATTTGTCCACCATTGAACACTGGCTCTGGTAAATGTAAACCAGATGTGTGGATCTATTTGCATCAATAAACATTAAAAATTGGAATATTAACATTGTACTTCTGAAAAGGTAAGATTCCAGTATGCATATAATGAAAGAAGATTCTTATTATTGGTCACAACTGAGGAAAAAATATCCTAAATGGTATAAATTCATACTTTTACAGGCTTTTGCCCCATTATTGCCCCATGCAAGGATAAGAGTTATAAGACACTTCCAGAAAATTATAAAGATTAATTTCCATATCATTGCATTTTAGATATCACCCTGTAAGCTGCTCCAAATAATGCAATTTTGACCTCTTTAACCGACCTGGTAATGTTAATTAAAACATGACCATAATGCATGTGTTTTATGGGTATTACATTGTTAATATGAATTCTAAAATACATAATTGTGATAGTAGATCACAAAAAATAATATGGTGTACCCCAAAACAAACTTCTGGCTATGCAACTGTTTCTTGTACATTAAATTGCATCATGAAGGGATGTTATCAGATATTAACCTTATTTTTTAGGCATGTATCGCTTCCAGCGTGAGCACCTATTATCGTCGGTCTGTCCGTCCATCCGTCTGTCGGCATGTTTGTTCTCAGCTTCTACTTAACGGATTTTCATGATATTAGATATTATGGACTTACTATCAAAGATAATAAAAAAATCACAAAAATGAATCACGTACGCTAAGCAGGGGTACCACTTTACTGGTGACAAAAAATTAAATTTTCGTCATATCCCGTAAAGTGTTGCTCATATCAAAATATTTTTCAGATAAAAGTTGTAGAACTGGTAAAGAGGAGTATTTCCTTTCCTATGCATTTTTATCGTGGGAGTATCCATTATCGAGAAAATTACACAAAAATATCTTAATTCGAGTTGAACTTGGAAAATTTCTTGCATGGTTATTTTTTCATTGTTTTTAAGATAAGCAATCTCACAAACAAACATTTAATTTTCTTAATAATATTATTAAATAGAAAGAAAATGGATAATTTATGATGATGAAAAGAACTTTGAAACACAGTTTCCCTTACGTACCTATAGCATATAATTTCTTTCTAATATTCCATTGCACGAAATGCGCCCATTTATGATACATTGTACACTTTCCTCTACTTGCTAATAATTCACGAAATCATTTTCCTTTATGTTTACAGGTAAACAAATGCAGCATTTCTGTCACATCGCTGGAATATTTTGCAGGCCATCGGAAGAGAACTCACTGTGAATCTTATGGACAACATGCAAACGTTAAAGTCGGGGAAATGGACATTAAAGTTCGGAGGGAATGTATATCTCCTGGTGAGACGATAGACATGCTCCCAGATGAGGAAAGTGACTTAAACAGTGTGGAATCGAGTGATATTGAGTTGAGGAGAGGGACGATAGAGATGCAGGAAGAAGAGATACGTGTTGACACAAGTATGGATGTCACTCGAGAAGACGAAGGGACATTGGTGTTCAAGATAGAGAGAAATAGCGACGCAGAGAGAGGGAGTGCGAGGGAGAGAGGGGAGGAAGCTCCCATTGCAGTCGAGGAGACAGAGGAAAATAGGGAACGTTTCAGATGTCATGACTGCGGAAAGGGTTTTCAAGAAAAGGACGTACTAAGAAGACATTTGGAATTACACGGTTATGTGGTAAACGAGGAAAGTTGCATCGAAGAAAGAGACTCACAAGTCGATGCCAACGTTGTCTGCGGAACTAAACGTAAGACGAGTGATTCTTTTGAGAAAGGATTCCAGAGAAAATTGTCAAATAAAGTAAAGAGAGACGAAAAAGTCAGGAAATACGTTTGCGATTCGTGCGGAAAAGGTTTCATTTGGATATCTCATCTGAAAAGACATTTATTAGTACACAGCAAAGAGAGGCCTTACGCGTGCGCCGTTTGCGGCAAAAGTTTCAGCGAGAAACCCACGCTGAGGAAACACAACTTCATCCACACCGGCCAAAAACCGTATCCGTGCGCGGTTTGCGGTAGGCATTTCGCCCACAAATGCAGCCTCAAGAACCACGACCGAACCCATAGCGGAGAAAAACCGTTCGAATGTCAGATATGCGGCAAGAAGTTCACCAATCGCAGCTCCATCGCGAATCACCGACGACTCCACAGCGGGGAGAAGCCGTTCAGGTGCGAGGTGTGCGGGATTCACTTTCCCGCCAAACAACGCCTTAAATCTCACAGCCGGGTTCATACCGGCGAAAAACCGTACAAGTGCGAAATTTGCGGGAAGACGTTTTCTCACAGCGGAACTCTTACCCAACACAAACGGGTGCACAGCGGGGAAAAACCGTTTTCCTGCGAGGTGTGCGGCAAGTGCTTTAGTGCTAGAGCTAGCCTGATCAAGCATTTAAGGGTACACTCGCAATGAAAACCTCGTTAATGTAATTAATGGAAATCAGGGCATAGAAAGCAATATTGAAAATTTGAATACTTTAAAACGAGAGGAATGAATAATTTTATCATTGATTTAGATTAATTGAATTATTTCGTTGAGTAGAATAAAATTATGAAGTTCGTTTAAATTGTTGACGTTAAAAAAATAAAAGAAAACTATGACTTGTATAAATTGTGTCATTTATATTTTCCTTAACCTGGTAATTGTATTAATTGTATAATTGTATAAGTTTTGCAGATGACATGGCTACAATTGCAGAAAGCGAGGGAGTGATTAATGAAATGCTGGAGGAGTTGAGAAACGAGGGAAAACAGTACGGGATGAAAGTAAATGTGAAAAAGAAGGCATGTTCATCAGCAAAGACGGCAAGAATGAAGACTGGAAGAGAGGAAATAGAAATGGTTAAGCACTTTAAGTACCTGGGGAGTGTGATATGTGATGATATGATATGTGATAAGGAGGTGATAGCTAGAATAGCAATAGCAAAGGCAGCATTCAATAAGAAGAGGCAATTATTCTGTGGACCGATATATAGAAGTTTGAAGAAAAGACTGGTAAAATGTTATGTTTGGAGTGTGGCGTTATATGGAGCAGAGACTTGGATGCTGAGGAAAAAGGAAAAGAAGAGGCTGGAAGCGTTTGAAATGTGGGTTTGGAGAAGAATGGAGAGGATAAGTTGGAGGGACAGAGTAGGGAACGACAAAGTAATGGAAAGGACAGGTGAAGAGAGGTTAAAGGTGCGATCCCACGCGACATGATGTGTTGCAACGCATATCTGAACACATTGTTTTACATACCTTCAAATGCGCCCTTAGCCCACCTATTCAACGTTACACGACGCTACGTGTTGTGTTCTGACTCCACGTCGCCGCGGTCTGGCCGCTCAGATCGGCATCACGTCGCGACACGTAGTGTGACGTCATTCGATGCCGTGGAGCAGGTGGGTTTGCTATTCAGACGTGATGTGATACATCAGTCCAGCGAAGTTACCGATAGCGTTGTATTTTTTTGGGTGAAATCGTCTTTGCAATGAAATAAGACAGACGAGAAATTTATTGAAAAAGTTAGAGAGCACGAATGTTTATACAACAGGCAAAGTTCTTCATTAGAAATGAAGCTTGGGAATAAATAGGCAACGATTTAGATGTTCCATGTAAGCAATATATATATTCAACAATAATATAAAACATATATTCTTTAGTATTGCTATTCATTAATATTAATAATATATTATCATGAAGGTTTTATATTCAACTGAATTTAAAGTTATAATTTGCACCGTACTACGATATGTTATTTATATTTATTAATAATATTTTTTTAAATTCTTTGTTGATTCATGCACGTGTATGTACATGATTTTAATTTGATCTTCCGTCCCGAATGATATCATACTGCCATAGTACACTTCCTATCGGAGAGTTGAAAAATAATTTAAACTTCTCTCATACATGGAATACTCTCAAAGTGTGATTACGACGAACTGAATCTAGGTGTATTAATCCACTTGAAGGCTCATCATTATTATCATTGTAATCTTCAAAGTCAAGGTAGTCCATTAGCATATTACGAAGGCAACACGATTTAAATCAGATTCAGTCAGCGTAGCCTCAGGCGTTCCACAGGGAAGTGTAATCGGCCCCCTACTATTCCTTTTATACATAAACGATTTAGATAAGGTTATTAAAAGTAAAATCAAGTTATGATGATGATACAGTAGTTTACAGAGAGATTAACAGTCCTAATGATCAATTATTACTTTCTGCCGACTTAAATGCAATTCTCGAGTGGTGTAAAGAGTGGCAGTTAGAATTGAACTTAGGAAAATGTTCCTTTATGAGATTCTGGGGAAACAAAAACATTGACACGACGAATTACACTGTTGAAGGCGTCCAGCTAAAACTAGCCGATTCCGTCAAATACTTAGGCGTTACTTTAACAAGCAACCTCTCGTGGGATATGCACATACGAAATATATGCGGGAAGGCTAAACAGAAACTAGGATTCATCAAACGCATAGTAGGTAAAAGTGAGGAAAAAGTCAAAGAGACGTTACTTCTCGTTAGTAAGACCGCTATTAGAGTACGCGTCGAGCATATGGGATCCGTACGTGAAAGGATCAATCTCAGAGTTAGAAAGAGTGCAGCGAAAAGTCGCTAGATTCGTCAAAAATTGTTACGATAGAAACAAAAGTGTTACAGCCTTGATACAGGACTTAGGATGGGAATCACTAGCAGAGCGCCGATCACGCTGTAGGTTAAAACTTCTCGAAAGATTTAGAACGCATATATTCTCCAGCGATGTCGAAGAAATAATAAGAGTGCCAACTTATATTGGTAGAACGGACCATCCTCGTAAAACAAGAGAGATAGCCTGTAGGACTGAGAGGTATAAAAGGCTCGTTTTTCCCTAGAACGATAGCTGAGCAGAACAGAAGTTACGATAAGAAATCAGCCGAAGTAGAGTGATACTATACATTATTATGCGCTTTACCTTGGTGCTATTGCACCCCCTGCCACACACCATTGCGGTGGCTTGCAGGGTGAACTATAGATATAGATAGATACCACTTAATAACTTTATGCATTGTAAAGCTACGATATTTTTCAATATATTCGTCAGAATCGCTGCTACTAACTTCCATCCCTGATATTTCTCCCGAGTTAAATATTTTTCACAGTACAAATACTGCGTCATTCACATGTTTACGCACAGAATTGAAGGCAGAGACTGACATCGCAACACGTAACGTGGAGTAGGTCGGCTTACGATCCGTCACAATACAACACGTCACGTCGCGTGGCATCGCGTAACGTAGAATAGGCGGGATCGCGCCTTAATACTGAAATGTGTAGAAAAAAGGAAGAAGAACTGGTTGGGACATTGTTTAAGAAGGGACTGTTTAATAAAGGATGCGATGGAGGTAATGGTTGAGGGGGTGCGTGGTAGAGGAAGGAAGAGAATGCAGATTTTGGAGGAACTAAAGACAGGAGGTACTTATGCTGAACTGAAGAGAAAGGCTGAGGACAGAGAAGAGAGGACTAGCATTTGAAGCAAACCTGCCAACTGGCAGAACACAAATAATAATAATAACCTGGTAGCATAAAGAACATCAAGTTGGTATGCTCCATATATACTCATGAATAACATGCAGATTGAAGAGCAAATTTTAATAATGCGGGTAATACTTCTTTCCACTTAAAATTAGAAATTAACCCCTTGGTGCATATGTCAGTATCTGACATTATCCGAGAGAGTGCCCCAATTCGCGGAAGTCAGTACGTCCTACCTTCCAGTGACGTGCCGTATTAAAAGATTTCTAGCGCCTGCTTCGTTTGGTTATCTGAGACACATACGCTGCTTTGGTCTTCTAGAAAAGGTTCTTCTTCATGAACATCAACTTAGGGTACGTGGTTCTGCACTCAAGAGCATTAAAAAAAATATTTTGAAATTTTTATTCTTGCTTTTTTAGCGAATCAAGGAAAAAACCATATTAATAATCAATAATCCACGTTATACATATGCTAATTAAATGTATAAACCACCTAATGATTTCCACGCAGTTATAATTACATCTTCAAAATGCATATTCCATATTTCAATAGCTCATCAGCTGATAACTGTACTCTTTTTAAAATTGCCAGGTAGACTTGCCACATAGAAGGCGTCATAAAGACAAAACAGAATTATCAAATTTTATTTAGTTAATAATTATAGTACATAAAATTAACAAAGAATATATAATAATGGGCTAAAATTTAGTATAGGTGACAGACGTCTGGCGCCTATATTGGTCGGAATTAAGACTAAGTAGTAAAGATCTCTTCTGGATGTCCTCTGCTCTGGGACTGGAAGGAAGATATGGTTCCAGTCAGGGCGCCGAAACTAAGCAATTGTGTGGTAACTCGGTCATTTGACAACTGCTATGCGTAAGGAACGTCTATGATTCAAGTGCTACGTAGTTCATTTTCTTGCCAGTTACGTCGCCAGTGGTACGTCACCTATTCTAAACCAGCTTCGAATAATGTGTGTGAACTTAATCTTACCTGTCGCGTTTCCTGTTTCCAGATTTGTTTGATAAATTTTCTCATTATTCCTTCTGTTAAACAGCTTTAGAATTAGGAAATAATTAGCCAAATTCAGTATAAATGAAAAGTTTCTATTTTATAGATACCTTTTCGATCTAAAAGAACTGATAGCAGTGATGCTGCGGTTTTCCATACAGCATCTGTTTGGCCAATTCACTGTATGAAGTTATTACTATCTCAGCTCAAACGCTTGCATTATTTATTGATCCTCACTAAGACGTAACGTGGAGTTTATTGAACGTAATACTTGTGGGCAAGTCCAAGCATTTAAACTTGTTAATTGGAGATAATTTAATGTTTTAACATGTTTATCTATGGTACTCTAGTTAACACTTACCTTGATGATATAATTCTAAAAGTTTTCTTTTATGCCACACAGAAATCAGGGATGTGCGGGGTATACAGAGGAGTTGGGATTGTTTGGCAACAGGTACGGTTGCGCACAAGTATGTACGGTATAAAAAGAGTATACCGTATATACTCGTGTATAGTACGAATTTTTACGACAAAATTTTTATTGCAAAAATTGGGGATCGTACTATACACGAGTAATGCATTTGAGGGTTTAAAATTCGTGTATCTTCACGGGTATTTTCGGTGAAGTTATGCCACCCGCATGCATTCTAATGGTAGGCTAACCTTAACAGTGAGGTCCTTTATCGTTGTTATGTTGCTTCGTGAAAAGTAGTATCTTTTTCATATATACAGCTAAAAATTCACAAATACTTGATATAAGTGACGATTTACGGGCACTTCCTTTCTTGAATTTTATCTATGTACATCTTTGTTTGCATCTTTTTACAAGGGATGGATTGGAACGAGTTGGACTAAAAGTATCGTAGATGGCGTAACTTTATGGAATTTCGACATCTTGGAAAAAAGAAATTACTTTGTAATATTCAACAGTCTTTATTGTTTCTTCAATCACACACTGATGACTACAAAGTCATTCTAAAGGTGTTACATCATGAGCACAAACAACTGATTAGTTTTTGGACAATAACGGTTAACCGGAAGTCGAGGTTTATTCGAAACCCGATTCGGTTTTTGCGATATTTCTTCATTAGAACATCATTATTGTATATACAATTCTACACCAAAGTTATAGAGAATGTAAGTTCCTACAACTTTCATTTGAAACAATTTTCGATAGGAGTTATTGTTTAGGAGTTATTTATAAATAACCGGTTTTTCGGTTTCCGTTAAATATCTCCTTAAAAACATCGTTATTGGTAATCTTCGTAAGGACCAAAGTTGTAGAGAATAATATTTCTTCCAAGTTTTGTTTGAAACTAATTTTCGTAGAACCATCCATTTCGGATATATTTCGCTTTATCCTAATACCAGTAAACAGCGCCAACACCATGTAGCGGAGAATTCTGTAAACATTCAAAATATACGTAATTTACGGAAACAAGGACGATGGTATTCTTTTACGATACGAAATAATAATTTTGCCTTATAATGCTATTCATAATAATTTAAATATACGGAGAATATGGAGAAAGCCACATCAGATTTTTCTGTTAATCTTTTATTTAAATTTATTTATTTTATTGATTTATTTATGAATTTATCGCTTGACATGGCATCTTAAAGGAAATGTAATAGTGATAATGTAAGGGAATCAAATAAAAGAGGGCATAAGATTCATAGTCATGAATTGAAATTAGAAATTTTAAAGCGTGTTGAGAAAGGTGAAAGCCAAGCTGAAATCGCACCATCGTTGGGAATGTGTCCTTCAACTATTAGCACTTATGTGAAACAGAAGGAGAAAATTCTAGAAAATGTGATAAATTCACGTAATTTGATAACAACAATAAACAGTCCTAGGCGCGGTGTTGTGATTCCTAAAATGGAAAAACTTTTAAAACTTTGGGTAGATGATCAGTGTCAGAAACACAAACTGAAATCGTACAGTCGTTGGGAATGTGTCAACTATTAGCACTTATGTGAAACAGAAGGAAAAAACTCTAGAATGTGATAAATTCAGGTAATTTGATAACAACAATAAACAGTTCCCTACCCAATAGCTCCTCTTCTTCCAACTAAAATCTTCCATCTTCTCAATTAATAAACCAAGTCCAGTAAGCGCAGTTGAAAAAGAGTTGAGGTATGAAAATATTTTTAATTTTATTGTTTCTTTATTCTTAAGTTATTTTGTGCTTTTTAATAACTTTTATATTAATTTCGCTGCGATAAATAGTTGTATGTATAGATAGATGTACGCAGGTATGTTACAAACGACTCGCGCTATCCAGGCTGTCTGTAAAGCATATTGCATACATCTATTTTTGATTTTCGAAAAACACATTTTTTCCTTTTTAGTGCAAAAAATAAGTTATACATTTAAAATATTTATTATATAATTTAATATTGTTGTATTAACATATCAGTAATGTTATTTTATCTTTATAGAACGTGAGGGGAGACTTTTTCCCAAGATGCGGGAACATATCCTCCGATTATAACATGCAAGTGTATAAAAAAACGGCGTTCGACTCTCGAATATTCGAGATTCGAACACGTTTTCAGGAACGCATCCCCAACGAGACTCGGGAGTCGCCTGTGTATACTAATTTTTAGGAAGTGAAGGCGAAGATGGCGGTAATAGGAATCAATTCGCAGATTTGCGTACCGTAAATAATCATATTTAGCCAAATTATCAGTTAGCCTGCAAAGCTTTAGTACTCTTAGGTTAGGATGTTTCCCATTCGGATTCTACATTAGAGGAATCCTCAGTAACAAATTCTCCTAAAAAACTGACTGTATGTGTATTACATGTGTGCATATGTGAGAGAAAATGGATACCCCTCTCTGCAAATATACACGGGAATTCTAACAGGCAAAAACTTGACATCCATATCTTTTAACTTTCAACGTCTTTGTACAACGTGGCACCTTTCCACTCAGGTATAAAATTATATAATCATTTGCCACCTGCTCTAAAAAATGAACAATCCGCAAAGGGGTTTTTAAAAAGCAATTAAAGTTTTTGTTTAAAAATGCTATTATAATATTGGAGATTATACGGATGTTAAAACACCTGGACAATGCTGTACTTATACGCTTTTAGTTGCACAGTTTTTACTTATTGACGTTTTTGTATTGTACACACATTTACCTGATAAACTTCGTTTTTTTCATTGTCTTCTCCTATGTTTTACACATGGAAAAATTATTGATAATATATCAAACAAATTACTTTCGTAAGCTGCACCAGTTTTGTAAGATATGCTCGTTGCGCTCAATACAAATTGATTAATAAATATGAAAGTGAAACTTGTTAAAAAAACGGGACATCGACGAGAAATGTTGAATTTCCAAATTGTTGAGTGAGCTGGAGTTTTATTTTGAAGTGCATTGGAGGAACTTCGTTAAATTATGGAATGCAACGCTAGAATTTTTGAAGGAAGGAAACTGGTTTCTCATAAGAAAAGTTCAGTATACGAAAATAACTATGACTGTTTGTGAATACAGCTTTTGATTATCATGACAGGAATCCCATCAATACCTACAGCTTTGTTTGTTGTTTGACATACTTTATAGCCTCATCTTCAGTGGCAGGGTAAATCATCATAGGAGAAGCTTGACCTATATCTATCTATCTATAGTTCACCCTGCAAGCCAACGCAATGGTGTGTGGCAGGGGGTGCAATAGCACCAAGGTAAAGCGCATAATAATGTATAGTATCACTCTACGTCGGCTGATTTCCTTTCGTAACTTCTGTTCTGCTCAGCTATCGTTCTAGGGAAAAACGAGCCTTTATACCTCTCAGTCCTACAGGCTATCTCTCTTATTTTACGAGGATGGTCCGTTCTACCAATATAAGTCGGCGCTCTTATTATTTCTTCGACATCGCGGGAGAATATATGCGTTCTAAATCTTTCGAGAAGTTTTAACCTAGAGCGTGATCGGCGCTCGGCTAGTGATTCCCATCCTAAGTCCTGTATCAAGGCTGTAACACTATTGTTTCTATCGTAACAATTTTTGACGAATCTAGCGGCTTTTCGCTGCACTCTTTCTAACTCTGAGATTGATCCTTTCACGTACGGATCCCATATGCTCGACGCGTACTCTAATAGCGGTCTTACTAACGAGAAGTAACATGTCTTTTTGACTTTTTCCTCACGTTTACCTACTATGCGATTGATGAATCCTAGTTTCTGTTTAGCCTTCCCGCATATATTTCGTACGTGCATATCCCACGAGAGGTTGCTTGTTAAAGTAACGCCTAAGTATTTGACGGAATCGGCTAGTTTTAGCTGGACGCCTTCAACAGTGTAATACGTCGTGTCAATGTTTTTGTTTCCCCAGAATCTCATAAAGGAACACTTTCCTAAGTTCAATTCTAACTGCCACTCTTTACACCACTCGAGAATTGCATTTAAGTCGTCAGAAAGTAATAATTGATCATTAGGACTGTTAATCTCTCTGTAAACTACTGTATCATCCGCGAATAACTTGATTTTACTTTTAATAACCTTATCTAAGTCGTTTATATATAAAAGGAATAGTAGGGGGCCGATAACACTATTGTTTCTATCGTAACAATTTTTGACGAATCTAGCGGCTTTTCGCTGCACTCTTTCTAACTCTGAGATTGATCCTTTCACGTACGGATCCCATATGCTCGACGCGTACTCTAATAGAGGTCTTACTAACGAGAAGTAACATGTCTCTCTGACTTTTTCCTCACTTTTACCTACTACCTAGGGGAAGTATTCCTTTATAATCCTTGTTACAAGGAGTTGTAGATGTTGTGAATACCTCTCTATGAGATCCAGTAAGACTGTGACCAGTAATTAGAGTGCCATGCTCATTTTTAAATCCAAGTTTTCAGTATTTAAATTCAATCTACTAGTTTCCCTAATTATGACTTTCCACGTTGTGTCGCTTTTATTCTCATAATGAGCAATGAAGTCATAGTAGGAAGTTTTCCTGGCATTCTTGAGGATATTCTTATACTCTTCTTTGAAATTCTCAAAGTTTTAACAAGTGTCGCGAGTATTGTTTAGTTTTTTTAACCGCCACAGTTCCTTAAGTTTTTGGCAGGTTTGCTTAACTTCTTCTCTTACCCACTGTTTATTTACCTTCCTATTAGTAAAGGAGTGGCATTTTCTGGGAAAGCTATCTTTGAATAGATCAAATTGTCCAAATGTTTGGTGGAATATTTTTTGTTAGAATTGAGCCTCCCCTCAAGGGAAATCTTGGGTGTGCATCTTGTCTATATACACGTATTATGATCATTTTTCCAGTCACTTTATGTAATTCTACCGAGTGCTTTCATGGCACTTATCTTATTGTGCCTGGGAAGTTGCTTACCTTGAAAACAATCTCATTTTTGAGAAAAATGCTGACATTTTTGCATGATGAATGGCTATAGTTACAAACTAACTTATAGCCTAATATATTATGCTATTAATATTCTCCTCCTTATGCCAGTGTTCACTAAAACAAAGAATAGACATTTAAATCACACGATGTTGCTTCCACATTCAATATTTTGTTACTAAGACACGTGGAAGATGTAATAAAACTGAATTTTCTACTAAGGAATAGCATTTTTACAGGAGAAACTGCCACGCCTGCTTTATGAATGTCTGTCTTTGACAAAATTAGTCATGACAAGGATTTTAAATATTTTATCTTATATTGTTTAAAACAGTAATACTGCAGTTTACAGAAAAAAATTACTTCTTCTGATGCATTCATCGGCATCTTGCTTTTCAGTGTAATTGGCTGACACAGGATAAGATGCAACAATGAGTGATTAATATGATTTTATTAAGGATTTATAACTCCCGTTATTAATTTACGAAGACATTCATATAACATGTCAATCAAAACTGGTCCTATCGTAGTTGAGGTTTAAGTAAATAGATGAGAAATTGACAACTTCAAATGATTACTTTTTTTACGAAATGATTCATTCCCAACCAAGTAAACTCATTATTTGCAATATAAGCACCAAAATTCACTTGAATCAAACATGACTTATGGAGAATATAAGAATATTTAATGTTACTAAACTAAATATTCGCCCCACAAACTGCCATCCTGCTAGAATGACTAGATAACACAAGTATCACTAAACACATTCACTCATACAGGCACAAACTTTTAGATGAACAATCACACATACTCACTCAAGAAGAAAAAAGAAAACGGGAATCTTTTATTATTAAAAAATACAATAGATGTGTATTTTGGGATCTAAGCTCCCATCTTCAGTAGCTAATGTGTGAGAGTGATTGTAAGTCTTGTCTTTTGTTGAGTGATTGGTTACATATTAGTGCCCTGCATTTCACCAGAGGCAGAGATTGCGGCCTTGACATCAAGTCACTTGTGTGGTGCCTTCTGGTAAACCTGTAAGTTTGACGTTTCTTTTTTCTTTCTTCAATTTGTTTTCCTCTTTTTCCTCGTGTCTTGTCCCTAAATATTCAAGTTTTGCGGTTAAGGAGTTTCCTTTTCGGTGACCATGAAGGAAAATTTAAAATAAGTATTTGTTTCCACATTCTAGTAAAAAATCACAATTTTCCAAGGTGGACATCTCCCCCGTGTGTGTGTGTGCCACTGCCTCCCTCTTCCAAGCAGTTATATCTTATACTTATTACTTTAAACTAAAAATAATATCGAATTACTTTTCTATTTTGTTAATTGACTTGTCCTATTCATGTATTAACCATACCTTTGGATAAAATAAATTATTATTAACAGTAGAGTTAGACATTGGAACAAGTTACCTGAAGACCTCTTCAATCCATTACCAGAAAATGTTGACAGATTTATGCGTAAAGTTACTTTTATAATGGAGAATCTTTAGATGAGAATGGAGTTGTATGAATTAAAGGAATACTTGATGGCGTGAAGTATGCGGAGACCTTGTGAACCCCTTAACCACTACTTTATCCACGAAGGTCATCTAGAAAACTTCTTAAAAATGGTCATTAAATGAATTGACTAAGTTATGCTTTAGGGATTAAATTAAAGTGACCAGACGTACAGCATTATGCTGTATTGTACAGCATTTGCATTGGAAAGTATACAGCAAAACGTACAGCATTTTAAAAATTTGCCCGCCAACATTGATAATAATTGCAATAATTTGTTTTTATTATTTGTTAGCAATATAAACAAGTTAGGAAAGTGTACAACGTATCACAAATGGGCGCGTTTCATACAATGGAGTATTAGAAAGCAATTATATACCTGTACGTAAGGGAAATAGTGTTTTAAAGTTCTTTTCTTCATCATAAATAATCCATTTTCTTCCTAGTTAATAGTATTACATGCACACGTAAGGAAATTAAACGTTTGTTTGGGAGATTGTTTATGTTAGCAACAATGAAGTAACCATGCAAGAAATTTTCAAAGTTCAACTCCATATAAGACTTTCTTGTTTGATTTTCTCGATAACGGCTACTCCTACGATGAAAATATGTAGAAAAGGAAATACTCTACTTTACCAGTTCTACAATTTTTATTTGAAAAATATTTTGATATGAACAATAGTTTACGAGATATGACGAAAATTTAATTTTTTGTCTCTAGTAAAGTGGTACCCCTGATTGGCGTACGTGATTCATTTTTGCGATTTTCTTATTATATTTGATTGAAAGTCCTTAATATGAAATTTCATAAAAATCCGTTCTGTAGAAGCCGAGAACGAACATGCGGACGGACAGACGGACGGACCGACGATAATAGGCGCTCACGCTGTAAGCGAAACGCGCCTAAAAAGTACTTAAACGCAGAACAATAATTTGTTTTCCGTGGTGTGGTTGTAGCCTTCTATGTGCTCTATATTTAATGGTTTAGTTTTACTACTACATCCATGGTACCTATTTTGTCAGTCATACCACTTGAGAAAAATCTATTGTTGTAGCTGCTTTCTGCGATTTTACCTTTGTCACCTGTCACAGTGAGCAAAGCACCTGCAAAGTTTTATAGTTTTCTCAAGTCATAGTCACAAGTTTGGAAAAGTCATTGAGGTAATTGGAAATTGAATTAATTTATGTTACGGTTAATTACATGACTTGTTCCAATTTTATTTTGTATTTGTTTTACGAAAAATCACATCGTACGCATCGCGAGGAGGGCATGACTTTGGAGAATTAGTGTATGATGTAATAAAAAAAATAGGATTTCATCATCTTCGTTAAAATTGTCGTTTTTTATAATTCATTATTGATGTATCGTCGAAATGTTTTTATTTTGTTAAAAATACGGATTCAAAAATACGTGTTGTATTTTGTGTTTTTAGGCGCATTTCGCTGGCAGCGTTAGTGCCTATTATCGTCCGTCTGTCCGTCCGTCCGTATGTTCGTTCTCAGCTTTTACCAAACAGATTTTCATGAAATTTGATATTAAGGACTTTCAATCAAATATAATAAGAAAATCGTAGAAATGAATCACGTACACCAATCAGGGGTACCACTTTATTCGGGACAAAAAATTAAATTTTCGTCATATCTCGTAAAGTATTGCTCATATCAAAATATTTTTTAAATAAAAGTTGTAGAATTGGTAAAGAAGAGTATTTCCTTTCCTATATATTTTTATCGTAGGAGTAGCCGTTATCGAGAAAATCAAACAAGAATGTCTTATGTCGAGTTGAACTTGGAAAATTTCTTGCATGGTTACTTCATTGTTGCTAACATAAACAATCTCCCATACAAACGTTTAATTTCCTTACGTGTGCATGTAATATTATTAAATAGGAAGAAAATGGATTATTTATGATGAAGAAAAGAACTTTAAAACGCTATTTCCCTTACGTACAGGTATATAATTTCTTTCTAATACTCCATTGCACAAAACGCGCCCATTTGTGATACGTTGTACACTTTCCTAACTTGTCTGTATTTTGTACAGCATTGAGCTTTTGGAAATCTGGTCACTTTATACATTCACAAGGGATCCACAAACTTAATCTCTCATTCCAACGTTCATAATTGCGATTGAGCTATTTGATGGCACTGATGGAACGATACGTCGAACCCATTCGATTCATGTGTTATGGACGTGGGAATTTATAATCACAATACCTTATTTACGTGAAAAATTGTCTTCGACTAGCGGCTTTAGAAGTGTTAAATGTGTTATTGCATGTGAAAGAGAAATTATTCTTATCGAATTTATAAAAACTAACACCATGGAGTGTGGACACAAGTTTACTATGTGCAGACTTCGCCTTTGTGAGAGTTTCATTGATATCTTCCAAGTTAACGAATGCTTTGGTTACATTGCAGCCGACGATATAGCAGATCTTCAATTACAGGTGAGTATAAATTATCACTCGTATTTTACTATAATACATTCTTTTCTTTGCTATAGTTTATAGTACAGTATTTATGTTTAGTTCATAGAAGTTTTAACGTCCAAAGTTCATAATTACTATTATTTATTTACTTCCAAAATTAAAATAAACGAAGTTACAAATGCTTACGATTGAAATTTAGGTATATAATTTGATGTGTTATCTCATTGGCGAAAATAAAATGCGATTACAATGATAGAATTGTGTAAAACTTACTATTTATATTATTTAAGTCCACTTCCAACCTTACGTGATTTT
This sequence comes from Uropetala carovei, assembly GCA_036926305.1. Classification (NCBI taxonomy): domain Eukaryota; kingdom Metazoa; phylum Arthropoda; class Insecta; order Odonata; family Petaluridae; genus Uropetala; species Uropetala carovei. The sequence continues at coordinate 4,732,486 of JAXCHB010000061.1, read as the reverse complement.
CATATCAAGAGTTCACTATATCGGATTAATACTTATCGGTTGCCGGAGCGACGACGTGCAACGAATGAAGAAATAGCGCTGTTATTATAGTAGACTAGCTGCACTACCCGGCGTTGCCTGAGTTGATTTGCCTAGGAATTGGGTAACTTTAAATATAAATTATGGGGAAACGGTTAGACATAGGCACCCCCAAATTTTATATAGACATTGTAGAAGGGATAATGTACGACTTAGGTAAAACAACTGAAAAAATACGAAAATTTAAATAAGATTACATGAGAGTGGGGATTTATAGGGGGAGGTGTGAGGATACAAATTTACCTAAAATCTATTCCGGGATGATATAAAATCATGTGCAAAGTTTGAAAGTTGTGGAACTTTTGGTTCTTAAAGTATAAGCGGACAAAGGAATCCTCCTTACAAAGTTCAACAAGTTAGGAAAGTGTACAACGTATCACAAATGGGCGCGTTTCGTGCAATGGAGTATTAGAAAGAAATTATATACCTGTATGCAAGGGAAATTGCGTTTTAAAGTTCTTTTCTTCATCATAAATAATCTCTTTTCTTCCTATTTAATAATATACATGCACATGTAAGGAAATTAAACGTTTGTTTGGGAGATTGTTTATGTTAGCAACAATGAAGTAACCATGCAAGACATTTTCCAAGTCCAACTCGACATAAGACTTTCTTCTTTGATTTTCTCGATAACGGCTACTCTTACGATAAAAATGTATAGGAAAGGAAATACTCTATCAAAGTCGGAGATTCCAATAAGTGGCCCTCCCCTTGTCAGTCCTGAGATAAAGTAGGGATGTTCTCTGCTGTGCCTCATTGAGGACACACAGCGTGATAAGGTTTACTAACTGAGTTAGCACTTTCTTCATCATTACTATTCCAATTCGAGAGTTAGACTGGCGTGATAACTTTGGCTGTTTGAAGCACCTACCTGGCAAGTAGGAGACCTAGGTTTGATTCCCGGTCAAGTTGAGAATTCTTATCCTTCTCTATCTTCGCATTTGTGATCACTCTTATGCCCTCACTCATATAAATTAAATTTCCAACATTACACTCTTTTTATACCTTACATACTTGTGCACAACCATGCAAGAAAATGAACTACGTAGCACTTGAATCATAGACGTTCCTTATGCATACCAGTTGTCAAATGACCGAGTTACCACACAATTGCTTACCTTCGGCGCCCTGACTGGAACCATATCTTCCTTCCAGTCCCAGAGATAAGGTATCCGAAGCAGAACAAACATAATAAGGATTGAAAGCAGGGCAATAGTATTGAGATTGAGTCGTGCTGGTCGTCTTCCGCACCTTGACAGAAGAGTTCCTTACTTAGTCTTAATTCCGACCAATATAGGCACCAGACGTCTGTCACCTATACTAAATTTTAGCCCATAATTATATATTCTACGAGTTTTAAATTACACACATTGTTAATTTTATGTACTATAATCATTAACTAAATAAAATTTGCTTAATCTATGTTTTTTCTTTATGATGCTTGCTCTGCAGGAGCTCTACCGGGCAATTTTGAAAAGACTACAGTAATCAGTTGATGAGCTAATGGATTATAGAATATGCATTTTGAGGATGTAATTATAACTGCATGGAAATAATTAGGTGGTTTATACATCTAATTAGCATATGTATAACGTGGATTATTGATAATTAACATGGTTTTCTCCTTAATTCACTAAAAAAGCAAGAATCTGAAGCAAGGTTGGTACATATTAATTTCTGATTTTAAGCGGAAAGAAGTGTTATCCGCATATAACGCACACATCTATTATTGACCTAAAAATTTTCTCTTCAATCTGCGTGCTATTCATGAGGTCTGACAATAAAGTAATGACACTGATTCGAAAAAAATTTTTATTCTGTCTGTTGATCAATTATATTGTGGTCTCCTTCAAAGTAGTTCCCTTGTGACTGCACAGACGCCAAAGTTCCTGCCATTGCTTGTAGCATTTCTGGAACGCATCTTGTGGAATGTTGTTTAAGGCCTTGGTCACGGCCGTTTGGATGACTTCTGTTGATTCAAAAGGACGTCCTTTCACCACCGATTTGACTTGTGGGAATAAGAAAAGGTCGCAGGGTGCGAGATCAGGTGAATAAGGGGGCTGCGGCAGCACCATGTCTTTGAAGACCAAAAACTTCCCTACTGACAGTGCCGCATTGGCTGGCGCATTGTCATGATGGAGAATCCAGTTTTTCGCAATGTTTGGACGAGCCGGAATGACTCGCTTTCGCAATCTTTCAAGAATTTCTGCATAGTAATGTTGATTAACTGTCAGTCCAGGAGGTACCCACTCTTTGTGAACGATGCCCTTGGAATCAAAGAAGCACGCAAGCATGCATTTCACTTTTGACTTGGACATGCGTGCTTTCTTGGGCCTTGGTGATCCCGATGAACACCACTGCGGAAAGCTTGTACTCTTGACATTGCCTCTTCCCCAAAGGCCTGCTGAAGCTTTCCATACATTGTGGTGACTCCTTCACTGAGTTTAACACAAAACATGATGGCATACCGCTGCGCGATGTTCCGCATTTCCATTTTCGTGACAAGGTGCACAAACATGTCCTCATTCGTCAAGCAACTACTCAAGACTGAAGGAACGCAAGGCGGCGCCACTTGGAGTAAGGGTGGGGGAAGGATCAAGGTCAAACATGGTCTGTGGTAGCAGGCCGCAGCATTGCCAATACAGCAGGAAAAAAATCAGTCTCATTACTTTATTGTCAGACCTCATATATGGAGCATACCGACTTGATGTTCTTCGTGCTACCAGGTTAAGGAAAATATAAATGACACAATTTACACAAGTCATAGTTTTCTTTTATTTTTTTAATGTTAACAATTTAAAGGAACTTCATAATTTTATTCTACTCAATGAAATAATTCAATTAATCTAAATTAACGATAAAATTATTTATTCCTCTCGTTTTAAAGTATTCAAACTTTCAATACAGCTTTCTATGTCCCGATTTCCATTAATTACATTTTTGACCGATCGCGTTAACGTGGTTTTCATTGCGAGTGTACTCTCAAATGCTTGCTCAGGTTAGATCTGGCACGGAACCGCTTGTTGCACAATTGGCAGGAAAACGGTTTTTCTCCGCTGTGCAGGAGTTTGTGTTGCGTGAGAGTGCTGTTTTCGGAAAACGTCTGTCCGCAAATTTCGCACTTGTACGGTTTTTCGCCCGTGTGAACGCGGCCGTGAGATTTAAGGTTTTTCCGATTGGCGAAATGTTTCCCGCACACTTCGCACAGGTAAGGTTTTTCTCCGCTGTGGACGCGTCGGTGAGTTTTAAGGGAGCCGCTGTGAGAATACTTCTTGCCGCACGTCTCGCATTTGTAAGGTTTTTCTCCGCTATGCGTTCGCTCGTGATATTTCAGGATGCATTTCTGAGCGAATTGCATTCCGCACTCTTCGCACGAAAACGGCTTCTCCCCCGTGTGGATGAACTTATGAATTCTCACGTTGGATTGGCTTTGAAATCGTTTGCCGCAAACGGGACAGGGGAAAGGTTTTTCTCCGCTGTGAACTCTTAAATGCACCTTCAGGTGATCTCTCCTCTTAAAACCTTTGCGACAAATATCGCAAACGTATGTCGCAATTCCTTCGACTCTCTTGATTTTATCTGACAGCCTCCTCTGCGATCCTGTCTTAAGAGAATCACTCGGTTTACGTTTAGTTCCACAGTTAACATTAGTTTTCACTTGTGAGTCTCTTTCTTCAATGCAACTTTCCTCGTTTACGACATAACCGTGTAATTCCAAGTGTCTTAATAGTACGTCCTTTTCTTGAAAACCCTTTCCGCAGTCATGACAGCTAAAATGTTCCCTATTTTCCTCTCTCTCCTCGACTGCAACGGGAGCTTCCTCCCCTCTCTCCCTCGCACTCACTCTCTCTGCGTCACTATTTCTCTCTATCTTGAACTCCAATGTCCCTTTGTCTTCTCGAGTGACATCCACACTTGTATCAACACAATTCGCTTCTTCCCGTCTCTTTATCGTCCCTCTCCTCGTCTCAATAACACACGATTCCTCTCCATTTAAATCACTTTCCTCATCTGGCAGCATGTCTATCCTCTCCCCAGGAGATTCACAATCCCTCCTAACTTTAACGTCCATTTTCCCGACTTCAGCTCTTGCGCAAGGTCCATTAGATTCCCGGCGAGTCCGCTTCCGACGGCGTCCCAAATATTCCTGCGATGTGAGAGCATTCCTGCCTTTTCTTACCTGTAAAAAATGATTTCGTGAGTTATTAAAAAAATAAGCCTAACATCTGAAAACATGATACAATTTAATGTACGAAAGAGATTGTCTCTATAAATAATAGCCGATTCCTCTCATGCTTACCGCCGTGGCAACTGCAATTCTTAAAGTTTATTGTTGGCTCGATATTAATGTAAAACAAATGTATATAAGTTTGAAGGTATCATATTAAAAATTTTTTGGATATTTTCCATTGATATTTGAAATTCAATGATTTGAAAATTAACCTTCATAATTCTCTGGAAGTGTCTTATAGTTTTTATCCTCCTATGGAGAAAAAGCTTTTACAAGTTAGAATTTATACCAAAAATGATTCCTCTTACTTATCAAAAAGCGAATTATAAAGATATATATATATATAAAATAAACATTGCACTCGGAAAAATCAAAAATCCCATATAAGCTTATGGGACATATAATTGTCTCCTGGATTTGAACCTGGGACTTTATGAAAATATTTTTCTAGAGACCTCCTAGCTTGTAGAAACAAAAATGCAGTTTACCGCATATCTCTACGACAAACGGCTTTTCAAATATGGGGTGTTTAACGGACAGACACTTCCAAAGTTATATATAGGATACATTTAGGTATATATTGCACTGGTGCTGTAGTGATTAGTGTATTGAGTTCTGGTTATTGCATTTAATCCCGCGAATTGAGGTTTTTTCACACATATAAAATATATCAGTAGGCAGCAATACTGTCAGTATGGTTTAGAGCTGAAAACGAATGATGTTGGCTGTGTCTAAATCCAATAGCATGATCGTGAAGATTTGAACAGCAATGGTACTGTGTTGAGGAAAACGAGGAAATTACTACATTAAAATTCCCTAGTACTGTATATATGGCTGGACCATATGAGTTCTCTTGAATGATAATATTCCTGAGGTAAAAATAATCCCCTAATTGGAAACATTTGTCAAAGATAACTTACGCAGAGGTACTTGGAAAGTCAAAACCATGAGAAAGGCAGGATAGATGAAGAACCTTCAAGAAGAAATGAAAATAAATATGACTGACATCATAAGCCTGAGTGAACCTAGATGAGAAAAAGAAGAGCAGTTTGACTCGGAAGAATCCACAGTAGCTCAGTCTGGGGGAAATAGTGGGGCAAGGGGTGTAGCTCTGGTACTTGAGAAAGATATGTTGAAGAACACGACAAAGATAATAGCAACGAATGATAGGTTGATGGCAATAAAGCTTAAAGCAGCCCCAGTGGACATGTTGATAATCCAGGTATATTTCCCAATGTCCGCTCATGAATAAGAATAAACTGAAGAGAACAAATTAACTACATTTACAATGAAGATAAAAAAGTAAAGATATACTGCATAATAATGAAGGACTGGATAACAAAAGTTGGACAAGGACAAGAACAAACCGTTGTTGGTCAATAAAAATTTGGGAAAAGAAACGGAGAAGAAAAAAACTGGTAGAATTCGCATTAATAACGGTCTAGTAGTGACTAATGCATACTTCAGAAAATGTATAGTTCAGAAACCACAAACCTAGTCTGTACACAAGAGAAATAACGAGATGTCAAATAGATTACATCCTAGTAAAACAAAGATTCAGGAACAGTATAAAGATATCAAAGACATTACCAGGAGCAGACACTGATTCAGATCACATCCTTCTAATGGTGGATGTTGAGAGCATGAATTATATTTGTAGTCCGAACACAATAGTTTCTTCTATACTAACAATAGAGAGAGTAATTATACTTTACCTCTTGCCGTGATTCCTCAGTGTCCAAAGGATCTTTAGGCTCAAATTTCACAGGTATTAGTTCCACCTAGGTTAAGGCCAGACAAAGAATGTCATTAGAATCAAAAAATCTGATGTGGCCAACACATTACTTTCTCCATATTTGGGGTATAGATATTTAAATTATTATGAATAATATAACGAGGCGAAATTATTATTTCGTATCGTAAAAGAAGACACGTCCTTGTTGCCGTAAATTACGTATATTTTGAATGTTTACAGAATTCACCGCTACATGGTGTTGGCGCTGTATACTGGTATTAAGATAAAGCGAAATATATCCGAAATGGATGGTTTTACGAAAATTAGTTTCAAACAAAACTTGGAAGAAATATTATTCTCTACAACTTTGGTCCTTACGAAGATTACCAATAACGATGTTTTTAAGGAGATATTTAACGGAAACCGAAAAACCGGTTATTTATAAATAACTCCTAAACAATAACTGCTATGGAAAATTGTTTCAAAAGAAAACTGTAGGAAACTACATTCTCTATAACATTTGTATAGAATTGTATATACAATAATGATGTTTTAACGAAGAAATATCGCAAAAACCAAATCGGGTTTCGAATAAACCTCGACTTCCGGTTATCCGTTATTGTCCAAAAACTAATCAGTTCTTTGTGCTCATGTTAAAGTGTTATATATGAAGTGTGATAACGATATGGCACGTACTTTTTGAGTTAGAGCACCCACAATAACACACACACACACACACAGACATCATTCCGAAAATAGTCTAAACGTGGTCTAGGGACCTCAAAACATGTATTTCTGTTGAAATCTCGAAATCGATTTTTTTCACGAATACAATACCCTCCCATTACTATGTATGGAGAAAGTAAAAATGTAATTTTTTAAAAAATTTTATCTTTTTACTTTCTCCCTATAAGTAGTATAGAGAAAGTATTGTATTCATGAAAAAAATCGACTCCGAGATTTCAACGGAAATGCATGTTTTGAGGTCCCTAGAACACATTTAGACTATTTTCCGAATGATGTGTGTGTGTGTGATTATGGGTGCTCTAATTCGAAAAGTACCTGCCATATCATTACCAAATTTCATATATAACACTTTGGTATGAGCACGAAGAACTGATTAGTTTTTGGACAATACCGATGAACCAGAAGTTGAGGTTTATTCAAAACCAGATTCAGTTTTGGCAAAATATCTCCGTTAAAACATCACTATTGTATATGCAATTCTAAGCAAAGGTTATAGAGAATGTAATTTTCTATAACTTTTATTTGAAACAATTTTCCATAGCAGTTAATGTTTAGGAATTATTTATAATCGGTTTTTCGGTTTCCGTCAAATATCTCCTTCAAAACGTAGTTATTGGTAATATTTGTGAGGACCAAAGTTGTAGAGAATAATATTTGTTGAAACAAATTTTCGTAGAACCTCCCAATTATTAGAAACTTAATTTATTCGTAAATTTCCAGTATACAGCGCCACCACCATGTAGCGGTGAATTCTGTAAACATATTCAAAATATAATTTATGGCAATAGGACGACAGTATTCCATTTACGATACGATTTAATAATTTTGCCTTATAATGCTATTCATAAATATCTATATCCCAAATATGGAGATAGACCTTGTTTTTTTTAGGGTTTGCCTTCCTTTCGGGTAAATACGGTATTTCCTTTTATATTACATTGGGTCTGTTTGGGACCAAAAAAATATGCGGAGGTCTACGATAACAAGTTAGGAAAGCGTACAACGTATCACAAATGGGGCGCGTTTCGTGCAATGGAGTATTAGAAAGCAATTATATACCTGTACGTAAGGGAAATAGCGTTTTAAAGTCCTTTTCTTCATCATAAATAATCCATTTTCTTCCTATTTAATAGTATTACAGGCACACGTAAGGAAATTAAACGTTTGTTTGGGAGATTGTTTATGTTAGCAACAATGAAGTAACCATGCAAGAAATTTTCTAAGTTCAACTATATATAAGACTTTCTTGTTTGATTTTCTCGATAACGGCTACTCCTACGATGAAAATATATAGAAAAGGAAATACTCTACTTTACCAGTTCTACAACTTTTATTTGAAAAATATTTTGATATGAACAATAGTTTACGAGATATGACGAAAATTTAATTTTTCGTCTCTAGTAAGGTGGTACCCCTGATTGGCGTACGTGATTCATTTTTGCGATTTTCTTATTATATTTGATTGAAAGCCCTTAATATCAAATTTCATAAAAATCCGTTCAGTAGAAGCCGAGAACGAACATGCGGACGGACGGACAGACAGACGGACGGACCGACCAACGATAATAGGCACTCACGCTGTAAGCGAAACGCGCCTAAAAAAGAGGTTTGCTAAGTAGAGGTTTTACCGTATTGGCACTGTTCACAAAAATGATTTAATATTGTTTAATTTTAAATTCAGTGCTGAACTGCTCATTACACGGTCCCCATTGGGACCATTTCTGAGAAAAGAGTGGAACACTTGCGAGAAACCCATGCCAGCGGGTGAACGGGGGGAAATTCTTTGGTTTCCCCGTTTATATCCATCCACTGCCGTACGTAGGTTAAATTTCAGAGCTAAGAATTTCGATATCTCTTCCGTGTTAGGCTAAAGTTCTTGGTGTGCCACTTTGCGACACGCGTGCCAGTGGTTCGCACTCCCTGGTGCAAGCTTTTAACGAGAATTAGACAGCTACGTAATATCTATCTATAGTTCACCCTGCAAGCCACCGCAATGGTGTGTGGCAGGGGGTGCAATAGCACCAAGGTAAAGCGCATAATAATGTATAGTATCACTCTACGTCGGCTGATTTCCTTTCGTATCTTCTGTTCTGCTCAGCTATCGTTCTAGGGAAAAACGAGCCTTTATACCTCTCAGTCCTACAGGCTATCTCTCTTATTTTACGAGGATGGTCCGTTCTACCAATATAAGTCGGCGCTCTTATTATTTCTTCGACATCGCTGGAGAATGTATGCATTCTAAATCTTTCGAGAAGTTGTAACCTAGAGCGTGATCGGCGCTCAGCTAGTGATTCCCATCCTAAGTCCTGTATCAAGGCTGTAACACTATTGTTTCTATCGTAACAATTTCTGACGAATCTAGCGGCTTTTCGCTGCACTCTTTCTAACTCCGAGATTGATCCTTTCACGTACGGATCCCATATGCTCGACGCGTACTCTAATAGCGGTCTTACTAACGAGAAGTAACATGTGCACAACAGACCAACAATGGTCGCAGTGCTAGGGCTGTAGATAGCCCACACTTCTAATTCTAATCTAATATAATGCCACTGAACAAATTTACCTGTGGAAGAATGTCATCAGTTATGGTTTCTTCCTCTTCAGATTTTGCAGGAACGAGCTCCGCCTAGAACGACATAATTGATGTGAAAATACCTGCATTCCATTACTATGGCAATGAGCACAATACTTTTATATGTGTAAGCTTTTAATGAGAATCGGAGAGCTATGTTATGCATAATGTCATTAATGATAAACTACGACAACTTGGATATCTCAAATTTTTTTGAGTTACAATTTTTTGGGCTGCGTTTGCTCCATTGTTGCACCAACAAGAATAAAAATTATGAGGCATTTCCAAATAAGACAGAGACTCAGAAATTTGGCCGCCGATTATAGGTTTTTCGTCACAACCAATGGAAGATATCCGAAATTGTTAACCTTTTATTTTAAGATGTTGTGTTTACCCAATTATTATTGCCCCAATAAATGTAAAAATTATAAGGCACTTCTAGATGAGTTACAGACTTGAAATTTGACACGATAATGGCTTTTTGGTCAAAACAAACTGGAAAAGTCCAGAGATTATTGAAATTCCAATTTTCAGGGGCTGCCTTTGCCGTATTATTTCCCTAAAAAGAACAGAAATCATAAGGCATTTCCAAATGAGACAGAGAACTGAAATTTCGCACGGCTATAGGATTTTCAAAACAACCAATGGAAAACATTCAAGATTGTTAACGTTTTAATTTTAGAGGTTGTTTTAACCACATTATTCAGATAAGGCTGAAAAATGCTTGCAGAGTCTACTCATATTCGTAAAATCCAGAGCTGCAAACCACTTCAAAATTTGGAAGTGGTTCGGTTCAGATGAGAAATTTGACAAGTGGCCCAGCTCGGTTCAACTAAATTAATCATTTGAAATACTATCCAGAAATAATTTATCCAATATAAACATTACACATTCAGTATCAGTCTGTAAGTAAATCAATCAACAGTCATGATTATTTTAAATGAAAGAAGAATTCATTTAAAGAAAGGAAAATTTTATAATTTACATATATATTACAATCCCATCATCATCTTCATTTATTTATATTTAAAAAATGGTATTGTTGATCCTAACATGATTTTTATGTGGATAACAATAGTGTCTGAGAGGAAAGAGGCACTCTTTCCTCTGAAGCAATGGAAATTCCTGGTCTTTTCATTGGTCCGTACTTTGTGGATTGAGATCGAACCAAAACCGAACCACTTTTGCAAAAAAAGTTACGGTTCGGTTTAAGGTTCATTGAAAAATTAATATGTGGTTTCGGTTCGGTTAGCGGTTCAGGAAAATGATCGCAGTTCGGTTCAGCGGTTCGGTTTGCAGCTCTGGTAAAATCTTACACAATTTTGCCCAAAACTTTCAGACGACGTCAACCTTTCAATTACCGTATTTTGCATGAGAAACAATTTTTCACTTATCGCAAATTCGTTTATCACAAGGATTCCAAGTAATGCAACCCTTTCGATAAACGAAGACTCGCTATATTGCTAGACTCACCTCAGTTGAAGTGTCAACATCCTTCATTCCCTGTTCTGGTTCTGATTTTATGGATGCTGAAGGCACCTGAAATCACACAAGGATCTGCATTATTGTCAACTGCTAAAACTGAAAGATACAACCTATAGATACAGTAGAACTCCGGGTATCCGAATGCCGATTATCCGAACGTCCTATTATCCAAACCGAATTTATTCAACGCATTCTTGGTTATCTTTCCCTTGTAAACCTGTTTCTTCAAAGCTGACGTTAGTCTGAATAAGCAGCACGATTTGTGATACTATCTTGTAATCTAAAATCATACGTGCAAAATCATGCCCCCTAAAGGAAGACTCAAAACTTTTCATATCGTAAAGTAAACATTTAAAAAATCGGGACAACATACATTGTACAAACTTGCTCATATAACAATGCGTGGTTTAGTTATCTTTAGAAAATGTAAATCGTATCAGCCTGTTTTTAGAAAATCCAATTTTTGTTCTAGCCTTATATTCATTCATTGAGAAAAATGAAATACGTAGTAATATTGCAGACGTATACGCAAGTAACTGTAGGAATTTTGATCAAAATCGTTTGAGCCGTTTTTGAGAAAATCAAATTATTGCTAAAGTTGCCTAGAATAAACTAGCCTTATATTCATTTTTTGAGAAATACGAACTATACAGTATTATTGAAGATGCAAACCTAAGTAACTGTACGAAATTTGATCAAAATCGTTTCAGCCATTTTTGAGAAAATCTAATTGTTGTTAAAAATGCATAGAATAAACTACGCTTAATTATTGAGCAATGGCAACCATTTCTACACATACTGTGCTCAGTATGATAAAATATATAAGTGCAAGATTTCATTCATTTTTGCATTACCGTTCAGGCTCCAGAGTCAGTAACAGACAGACAGATGACATTGCAAAAACCACCTTTTCCGATTCAGCAACACCTAAAACGTATATTTCCAATTACCCGAATTTTCGAATATCCTAACCACGCTTGTTCCCAATCAGTTTGGATAATCAGAGTTCTTCTGTATCTATAAAGTGTGTGTATGTATGTTTTTTTATAACTCAGCAACTACAGCACATAGACACAAGTGGAAGGTGCCATTTTAATCGGAATAAATTCATTTGATCAGCTCCAGCTTTTGTGTTAGTGTTAAACCAACCTTTTCTCTCCTGTTCCTTGCTTTTAGGTATTTATTTTGATGCCATATTCAATGGAAGGGTAATTTTTTTAATTATAAAAAGCGATAAAACTGGAAACTGTAGAAGTACAACAAAACATCTAGACAATGCAAATGGCTTATGTAAACAAAAACGCCATGCTTACTCAGGGTCCCAGAATTATACGGAGTAAATACGTAATATATACATCTTATATTTTAAGAAAGTGGAAGTTGTGGTATTACACAAATACAATTCACACAAAAATTCATAAAAAAAGAAAAAGAAATACAAAATGAATTGTATTTGTGTAATTGTCAGTATCTAAGGCTGGCCGGTTCTAAATAGCCGGATAACACAGCCCTTACTGCATGTGTATACGTGTTATATGGGATATATAAGCCAAAAACCATGTTTCTTGTGTATAACGAAATCACGCTTATAACGAAGCAATGAATCGGTCCCCTCAAATATGTAATAAACGAGTTTTACTGTATAATTAACAGTAATTTTTAGTTTTTATCCGAAAAATGTGGGAATTATCTGGATTTGAACAATGGACTTCCTACCATGGCATTTTATTTGCACGTTCTAAATATTAAAATAAATAAGATTTTCAAGGAGAAAAAGGAAAAAAGACGAGAATAAACTCCCACTTCCAGATGACGTGTCAGCCAAAACCTTTTCAGTAATAAAAATCATACATGTCAAATTTTGTACTTATCTGAGTATTAGCTTTTTAGTTAAGAGTGCCCACAATGTTTTTTCAAGAACATACACAACCACAGACATAAAAAAAATTGTGAAAACGAACTCAGGGGATCTCAGAACAGGTATCTCTGTCAAAAAGTCGAATTCAATTCACGGAATATATGTCAAACTTACAAACATAAAGAAATAGTGCTTACAATATCTATTGGATGTTCCTCGTGACTTTCATCATCTGCGAACACATTATTGTAGGTGTGTCTAGAATTCTGACACTGCTCCTTAAATTCTTTGAAGTCTGTCAGTTTTCTCAAGCAAATGGAACACACTACATGAGGATATCCATCTGTCTCGGAAACCTATAGAGAAAAAATGATATATTATATAAATACATCTATTATGATAATAGCGCCATTCCTTCCTCTTCGTCCCCACGTAAACCGATAAACATTAAATCGATATAGTTAAATCATGATATTGAAAACACGAAGGGTTGGAGTTGGAATTATATGTAAATAATAGAAAGTATTATACAATTCTAATATTGTAATCACATTTTTAGCAAATGAGATGAACGAAATGCCAATACTATAATCTGTAGGGCAGAAAAAAGTATTACAGTGAAATACAACGAGTGATAAATTTTACTCACTTGGAACTGAAGAAGATCTGATATAACTTCGGCAGCGACGTAACCAAACCATTCGTCCACTTGGAAGATATTAATGAAGCTCTCACTCTCGCGGAGGCAAAGCCTGCACATTGTAAACACGTGTTTACACTCCATGGTGTTAGTTTTTATAAATTCGCTGATAAAAAGTTCTCTTTCCTATCCAAAAATAAAGGTCACACGTCCAAAATGGTAATCAACAACAAACCACATGTCCACTACGCTTGGGTCGAATGGATTCGATGTATCGTTCCATCGATTGATCAAATCGAAATTTTGAACATGGGAACCGTGGAATGGAGAGTGGAAGTCTGTGGACCAATATGTGATCCCATTTTCGAAAGTCACTATAAAATATGTGGGGGTAGGTTACGTCCTTGTTTGAATGTGATTCATTTCGCAAGATTAATGGCTTAGCCGCTGAATACTTTCCGCCTAATTCAATTATCGGATGGGTTTTTTGCTGACGGCAAACCTGTTCAGAAAGGCGCCAGTTTTCAAAATTTTGAACACATCGCTCCGAGCTCGATTGTGTTGCCAGATCTACCGCGATTACGCCTTAGCGTTCGCATGCGACTTTCTTCAAGAACGGACATCGGGCAAGAGCGTACTACTTTCCCGCGCCTCTCGAAAACTTCAAATGGTGGTGAAGGGGAACTTGGGCCAACTGAGGCCGGCGCGCACAGTTTGACGGCGCATGCCCGGTTCCGCCCGACGAGTCGGGACGGGTGTTTCATGTTAAGACAAACGGAATCGACACGACCGAGTCGTGGTGGTTTTTCGACACGACTCCGACAACGCTCCCGACTTCTAAAACATGTTTTTCACAGCCATTTACGTAGAGATTTTACAAGACGGCGACAAGTCGCGTCTTAGCGTAAACGTAGCTTAACAATGTGAACAAATTTATCTGTGGAGGAAGGTCATCAGTTATGGTTTCTTCCTCTTCAGAGTTTCCTGGATCGAGGTCCGCCTTGAAGGACATAATTGATATGTAAATATGTGCATTCGACTACTATGGCAATGAGTTCAATGTTTTTATACGTGTAAGCTTTTGATGAGAATCAGAGAGCTATGTTATGTACTATTTGAAACGCCCGGCGTCGCTCGGGAAAGAGCAGCAAACGATTTTTATTGCTCGGGGCAAACGCTCCCCATACCCTAATTACACAAGCGATGCTTACATTAACATTTACTATTTTATGTATTGTATTTTAAGCATTAACGTCTTACTTAATATTCACATGGAAAGATGCACCGAAGCCTTTAAAGCGGCAATAAAATTATTTGGATTATGTCAATACTATTAGCCAAAGTGTAAACAATAAACAACATCTTGGTTACTGAACAAATGTAAGTAGATGCATCGATTTATGTTGCGATAAATCTTTCAATGTTAATGGTAAATGATAACAATGTTCTAATATTCCTTAAAAATCATTTGACTCACTTTAAGAGTATTCATAGACTATATTTAGGCATATCTTGGCATTAGCTATTCTTCCTCTATGGCATGGATTATCCTTGCATTACTCTTTACGTGTATATCTCCTTTTGAACAGGATAACAATTAAGAAAGGTATCATTTTAACTGGAAGAATGAGTACAGGTGTGTAGTAAGGTTTTTATATCGGTTTGATTGATCTGCCACTGGTGACAGAAAATTAAATTTTCATCATATCTCGTAAAGTATTGCTCATATCAAAATATTTTTGAAATAAAAGTTGTAGAACCGGTAAAGAAGAGTATTTCCTTTCCTATGCTTTTTTATCGTAGGAGTAGCCGTTATCGAGAAAATCAAACAAGAAAGTCTTAATTGGAGTTGAACTTAGAAATTTTCTTGCATGGTTACTTCTTCATTGTTGCTAACATAAACAGTCTCACAAACAAACGTTTAATTTCCTTACGTGTGCATGTAATATTGTTAAATAGGAAGAGGACAACAATTAAGCATCTAAACCGATAAATTTTGCGCTTAAACGAAAATTTAGAGCAATTTAGCATGTAATTCCACGAAACATGAACAGAATTAAAATATTCAGTCTTTCATGCGTAAAATAATCCATTTCCCATGATCGTAAGCTAATATTTAGGTATATTTATATCCACATCAGTGAAGGGCTGCATGGCATTTTGGGGTTTCTCCAAACCATTTCCCATGACTTCTTATGGAAATAGTATTTTGTTGACCCCATGGGGTATAAGAGACCCCACGGTCTGCAAACCTAGACCAAGTTCTTCCTTTGGTCCATAGGATGGCCCATGAAACTTTTGAATTCGATAGCTTCAACGGTGTAAAAACGTATAAAGAACATAAATACACACAATATTTATAAGATAATGCCATTAATGTTAAACTACGAACCGTGGAAGAAATCTGAAATCGTTAAAATTTTAAATTTAGGGTTTTTTTAAATCCAATATTGTCCCATATGGATATAAAAATTATGAGGCACTTTCAGCTGAGCTAGAGACTTGAAACTTGATAACATTATAGGTTTTTAGAAACAGCTGTAGGAAAAAATCTGAAATTATTGAAGTTCCAATTTTTAGGGGCTGTCAATGTCACATTATTGCCTCATAAGAAAAGCACTTGAATCCGTGCAAAGCTCAGACAGATTTAAAGTCTGCCTTAATAGGCACTCATGCTGGAAGCTAAACGTGCCTAAAAACTGTTAAAATTCCAATTTTTAGGGGTTGTTATTACTTACTGTAATGCTTGCATAATGCATGAACCGTCTACCAGTACTCCTAAAATCTTACATAATTTTACCCCAGACTTTCAGATGAAATCAACCTTTCAATTACTATATTTTGTATGAGAAACAATTTTTCACTTATCTCAAATTCGTTTATCACAAGGATTCCGAGGAACGCAACCATTTTGATAAACAAAGAATAACTATAATGTTAGGCTCGCCTCAGTGGTAGCATTGACATCATTTGGTCCCTCTTCCACTTCTGTTTTTATAAGTTCTGAAGGCACCTGAAATTTCACAAGGATTTGCATTATTTTAACAGCAAAAAATCTGATGTGGCCAACACGACTTCCTCCATATTTGGAGTATAGATATTTAAATTATTATGAATAGCATTGTGAGGCAAAATTAACATTTTGTATTATAAAAGAATACAGTTGTCGTTACAGCCGTAAATTACGTATATTTTGCATATGTTTACAGAATTCACCGCTACATGGTGGTGGCGCTGTACACTGGTATTAAGAAAAGGCAAAACATCTCCGAAATGGATGGTTCTACGAAAATTTGTTTCAAAGAAAACTTGGAAGAAATATTATTCTCTACAACATTGGTCCTCATGAAGATTACCAATAACGATGTTTTTAAGGAGATATTTGACGGAAACCGAAAAACCGATTATTTATAAATAATTCCTAAACAATAACTGCTATGGAAAATTGTTTCAAATAAAAGATGTAGGAAATTATATTTTCTACATTTTTTGTAATTGTCAATCTATACAATAATGACGCATTATCGGAGAAATATCGCGAAAACCGAATCGGGTTTCGAATAAACCTCGACTTCCGGTTAACTGATATTGTTAAAAAACTAATCAGTTCTTTGTGCTCATGCTAAAGTGTTATATATGAAATTTGGTGTTAATATGACAAGTACTTTTTGAGTTAGAGCACCCAAAATCACATACATCCACATAGACACACAGACATCATTCCGAAAATAGTCTAAACCTGTTCTAGGGACCTCAAAACGTATATTTCCGTTGAAATCTCAAAGTCAATTTTTTTCGTGATCACAATACTTTCCCATTACTAGGTATGGAGAAAGTAAAAAAAAGGGAATTTTTCAGGATTTGAACAATGGAAATCCTACCCTGGCAGTGAGCTTTTATTTGCACAGTGTACTTTCAAAATATTAAAATAAATAAGGTTTTAAAGGAGAAAAATGAAAAAAAAAACGACAAGAATAATCCTCCACCTTCAGATGACCAGTTTCAGCAAAAACCTTTTCAGATCTTGAATTACTTATAAAAATCTTAAATATCAAATTCTGTAGTTATCTGATTATTAGTCTTTTCGTTAGTAGAACACCCGCAATGGTTTTCAAGTACATACACAAACACAGACATCAAGTAAATGGTGAAAACGTACTCAGGGGACTTCAAAACAAGTAATTCTGTTGAAATTTCTGGGAAAAATGCAGTACGGTAGACCATTTACCTATCGCCGTCTCTTGGCCAATAACAGAATTACAGTTTGTTAATTTACCTTAGAAACATATTCAAATTAATCTATAATAATAATAACAAAAGCATGAAAAATATACCTAACCTAACTTCTGCAAATGGAGAGGATATATTGACGAGCCTTCGGCTTAATGGGTACAGCTCGAGCACTTTCTCATATACGGAGTATATTGAGAAATTAATTTAATTTTTACATTAGATTATATACTTAATTACTTTACGTACGTACTTCAATCCTCTTTGTGAAGAAGTTACAGCAGTGAAAAATTCGTAATAGAGAGGAGCTTACCTTTATGAAATATATGATAATATTACAATAATAAAATTTTAAGCACTTCATCCGTTTTAGTATTTTATAATGAAAAGTTTTTTTAAAACACGTTATAAATTATAAACAACGATATCAAACTACTGGAAATGTAGTTTATGTTCTTAATTAGAAATGACACCATTTTTATACAAAACCAAAATGTAACTACAATAAGTTGCAAATAAGTATATAAATTAAGTGAAGGAAAAATAAAAAAATAATGTGTAAATTAAATACCATTCAGTCAAACATATTCAGTATTTTATTTTAGATTTACATATGTATTTGAGTCCGTTCATGGAACGGGCTTTCTATAAATTGATGCAAAGGATGATCCGAATATACTTATGCGACAGGCATTAGTTGTAATAATGGGAGATATAAATGGAGAAAGACGGACGGACAATTGTAAAATTAGATAAAAGATTTGTTGGAAATTGACGTACGAATGTTTTTTTGAAATATATTTCTTGAGTTTTTGGATTTGAAATGGGAAATGAGGTGGAAGGTTACCGTGAAGAAGGACTCACCAGAGTTTTTTATGGTTCTTAAGTGCATTAAGAAGGCTAATTCACTTATTAAATAGAGTATCTTAGTTAGGACAATTACAAGTGTATTTTTCTACCTGTTCCGGACATCTGTGTTTGTAAATCAGTAGGTATACCTTTCAAATTTATTGGAATATTTTATCGGTATCAATGGAATATACCACAGGTTTCCTAAGTACATGGGTAAGATAAAGACCCGAAAGTATTTTCCGGAGTGTAATTGCTATTCTTACAATTACACTCGTGAGTAGTTTTAGTAACTAATAATTCTTTCCGTATATTTTATAAATGCTGGCGAAACTACTCATGTAATTGTTTATGAAGACGTCCTACAGAAAAATAAATGTTACCAAAAAACGCAATCGTATTTGGACCAAAAATTTGTTATTAATTAATTAATTACATTGTCGGTTTTTAAGCAATGTGACAATATATTTTAATGCCTTATTTTTACCCCTCTCCATGACGAATCCAAATTTAGGTTTGCAAAGCAAAAGTTTAATGCCAATAAATTTGATTTACTGCAAGTAATTTATAACATTTAAACAAATTTTATCGATGCTATAATAAGTTATAATTGTGTTCCTACTAAAATGAGAAATCAAGATATAAAAAGGAATTGCTTATTTTTTGTGGTTTTTTTGTCGAAATTGTAAATATCCTGGTTTATAAGAGGAAATGTTGGTTAGCCTGCGCGCCTGCGCGTTACATCTGGTTACTTCATAGAAATCTTAAAATGGCTGACGAGGTTGTCTGTTATGTGCGTAATACCGTTCGAAATTTATTTTATGTTTCCATCAGACCTTTTTAGGAGGAAAAAACTAAACCTTTTTATTGTATTCGAAATTTAATGTTGATAGTTATGATCGTGATATAAGTTTGGGCGTGTGTTCTTCGAAAACTGGTCCACGTGACAATCATTTTGACAGTGTTTTAATACTTCGGTTATTTTATGTGTTTACACCAGAACTTTCTACAAGTAAAAAACTAATCCTTTTTATTGTATTCGAAATTTAATGTTGATAGTTTTGATGGTGACAAAAGTTTGGCCGTTTATTCTTCGAAAACAGTGGTCCATGTGACGCATTTTGACTGCAGTTTTTAAATATGTACTTTTAGTTTGATTTGTCTACGTTTTAAGACACTTTAAGTGAAGTGAAGTTTTATCTAAAGTTTTTTATAGTTTCAATGTGTCATCTTCACATTGCTTACTGGACATTAATTAACTTCTCTTAATAGTACTATTTCTTATTTTGTTATACAATGATATGTGAATTTGTATATGTAATTATTCAGTATGCCCTGTTTTGCCACTTAATTGTAATTTATGGTGATGTTTTGATGTATTATTGTTTTTCTTTAGTCCACTCGTGCTGTTATATTGTGTTACTTTGTATTTAATTTTGTCATTGAGTTTGGCTGATTGATTTGCCATGTAACTTTGATCTTCTTGAAAATAAATGTACTTTTATTATTGTGTGATACGGCTGTCCTGGTCAATCTCCTCGAGGATTTATATCTTCAAAGGTAAGAAAATCTTAAATAACTTCTCTATTCATCTTTGATTTATAGTTGAAATATCATTACCGTATATATATATGTATATAGTAAATGTTATATTTATCATATTTATGTATAATGGAGTAATTATTCTTATAAATTAGTCTTTATGTATAACATTTTGTTACTGCATAACATGTTTAATGAGTGATTTTATCGTTGTAAAGTATCATTTTCTGTGAAGAGTTGGTAAAATTTTTTGCAAGGACGGATTTGTTTATGGGCAAATATAGCCAAGATATGGAGTTACTTAACGTAGCATTAATTAAGGGTTTGTTATCAATATATATTGTGTTTTTAACGTAAAAATTATAGTTTACCTCATAAAATGAGAATCTGTGTTTTAAAAAACCTATGAATAATACATTTTAAGCCAGTTTCCATTACTTTATAAACTTCAAATCAAAAGTTATTCTTAAGGTTTTGTAGAATTTTTATCCTTTGGGTGCGAGATTTCTGATTTGGTTCTGTCGTTGTTTCAGATGCGTGCCTCCGAAGAACGAAGTCTGAAAACGCAGCCAGCATCGTACATCTTCCTCAGACCAGCTCTGCTTAGCGATATCAAGAAAGAAGATGGGTGAGTGTGATTGATTTTGCATTTCAAATTAGAACTAATGAGCTTCCCGCTTTAAATATATATTTCATGTCCTCGCATGTGCAGAAACTACATTAGTCACGTATTTTTACACATAGGGGTATTTTCTCTCAACTGCTGTTTTAATATATCTGGAAGCTGTGGCAGTGCTCTTCTCGTACCAGCATCTGTTATGCTTTTCTCAGTTATTAAAAAACAAAGCTCTACAATATTGACATTCTTTATCCATTTTTCCTAAATGTGAATCATCTCGTCGAATAGCTAATCCGTTTCCTATTGTTTAAATTTGTGTCGTTTCTTCGTCTTCCGCCGTTGGCTGCATCGATTCTGTTTTGGCTTCTTCTTATATTGCTCCCTTCTTCAGTTTGTTTGTTTCTTGTTTGTTACCTGATTTCGTTTATGGTCTCTCTCGCTGTTTGCCTTTGCTCATCTGTCCGTATTGATCTTCTCACTCTTTCTCTTCTACGTCGTTCTTCTTTATCTTCTTCTGTCTCTGTAATATTTATTTATTCATTTAATCACAAGGTGGCTGGATCTGCCAGGTGGCGACAAGTAACATAAAATGACACAGTAAAGTACGTTTGAATCAGATTTACATTAAAATTTTCAAAAGAATCAATTTAGATTCATGTCATTTGTACATAAGTAAAAATTACACAGATTCAAAGACATTATCTTCTTTCTTCCATTTGATAAAATTAATGGGCTTTTATTGCCTTGAACTTTAATTAAAAGTTATATTTGTAGTAATTAAAACGCTGATAGTAACAACAACCTGGGAAATTGCAATTGATAGTGCTTTACTGTCAGAGGTAATAATGAATAAAAGCGTTGTTATGTAAACTAAACAAACAAAATTATAAGTTCTATTTGATGAATTAACGGATTACTAGCTGTACCCGCAGAGTGTTTTCGCTGTTTTTTCAATTAATTTATAAAAAATTAAGAATTGTGTAGAATAAGTTGATCTCAATATTTCACGTTTAACTCTCCTGAAAACGTTGTTGAATCTCGAACAGTTGAATGTCGAATGCCGATTTTCCGTAGACTTGCATGTTATAATCGGGGGATACGTTCCCACGTCTCGGGAAAAAATTATCAAGTCGCCCCTCACGATATATAAAGATAAAATCACATTATTAATGTGTTAATACAACAATATTGAATTACGAATAAATTAAATAAAAAATATTTTAAATGTATAACTTATCTTTTTATCTAAAAAGGAAAAAATAAATTTTTGTTATTATGATTATTTTACGTAATTAAAAAATCCAAATTAAATCAAATCCGCCTCATCCATTCCCATGTTATTTAAATTGAGCGGAATGAGCAGTATTAGTATTTTACCAACAAAGTTAACGGAAGAGTGACGTGCAACATTCAACTTGTCGAGCTTCAAAGATTTTATCAGTCTATACCAGTGTTTCTCGACCAGTGTCGCGACACACTAGTGTGTCGTGGACGAGGTCCAGGCGTGTCGCGAAAATTTAGAAAAAGGCTCAAATTTCACGTTAATTTTGCTAAAATTGCTATTCGACAGATTTTTATTTCTTTTTATTTTGTTAAATAATGAATATTATTTATACATATGTAGATTTCGTTGTACGTACTCTGAAATGAACTCGGTCATATTTGTACTAATTTGATGTTAACAAACAAACATTTTCTTATTTTTTTTGTGGTATTTATGGTGTTTTATTGTTAAATAATGAATTTTAAGTATTTTTGTTATGTTTTAACCAAAAAAATTGACTTTTTATATCATGGTGTGTCGCAAGAGCTGGATCATTTAAAAAGTGTCGCCAAAGCAAAAAGGTTGAAAGACACTGATCTATACATACAACTATATATCGCAGCAAAATTAATAACTTGAGGCAGCATCAGTATTTGCACTTGCAGCCTCGCCAGTTAATTTAAGGCTATGCAAACCTGCCCTTCTCTTGAATCTGTCAGAGGGTTCAATGTACCGTGGATTCCTTCCTTTTCTTTGGCTTCAGGGTACTTTTGTTTCGGATGATACACTTCCACATGGCTAATCTCATCACAATTTACCAAAAGAAGTGAATAATGTCAGTCAGTCCCTCTTTTACAGTAAGCACCGTCCCGGAATATTCCAATTCATTTGCATTGAAATCAAACGTTCCACGACTTTCACCGGAAAAAGTGAATTTGCGAAAAAAGGGTGCACATTCTGTTTGAAATTGTGATAATCCCATTTCAATTCATTCGTCTGTACCAGCAGCTCATCATCTTCCTTCTTTTTTCGTTTGGCGGAACTCGTTTGTACGACCTCGAGACATCGTCACTCGACATACCATTATCAGTTTCGACTTTTCAATGGGAATCATTGGGCTAATGTTCACTTGAAGTTGGTTTATTTATTTAACGAGTTTTGAATTTTTACTTTGCAAAAGTCATAAATGTTGACTTGAAACACTTACAGAATGGAAGTACCTTCTACTTGTATATTGAACGAGTAAGTAACATATAACTTTTGTCATTACAGGAAATTTTTAATAACATATGTGAATCTGTAAATGTAATTACATACAAGGTTATTTATCAGGCACGTTTCGCTTCCAGCATGAGCACCTATTAGTATTGGTCTTTCGGTCCATCTGCATGTTTGTTCTCTGCTTATACCAAACAGATTTTCATGAAATTTGATATTAGGGACTTACAGTCAAAGATAATAAGAAAATCACATAAATGAATCACGTAAGCCAATCAGGAGTACCACTTTTCTGATGATAAAAAATGAACTTTCCGCCATACCTTGTAAAGTATCGGTTATATCAAAGTACTTGTCAAATAAAACTTTTAGAGCTAGTAGAGTATTTCTTTTCCTGTACATTTTTATCGTAGGAGTCGCCATTTGGGAGAAAATGAAACGAGTCTTAATTCAAGTTGAACTTAAATATATTTGCCAAGAGTATTGTTCTACCAGTTGTGTAAATTCTTTTCAAAGTACAAGATTTCAGGATTTTGAGTTCGGATAAAGGCTGAATTACACTTTTTGGTTTGAAAGAAATATCTGCATAACATTCTTCAACATATTATTTAAATTAATTAATTTTTCTTTTTTACTTTCTCATACGTAGTAATGGGGAAGTATTGTATTCATGGAAAAAATCGACTTCAAGATTTCAACGGATATACATGTTTTGAGGTCCCTAGAACACGTTTAGACTATTTTCGGAATGATGTATGTGTGTGTGTGTTATTGTGGGCGCTGTAACTCAAAAAGTACATGCCATATCGTTACCAAACTTCATATATAACACTTGAACATGAGCACAAAGAACCGATTAGTTTTTGGACAATAACGGATAATCGGAAGTCGCGGTTTATTCGAAACCCGATTCGGTTTTTGCGATATTTCTTTGTTAAAACATCATTATTGTATATACAATTCTATACAAAAGTTATAGAGAATGTAATTTCCTACAGTTTTAATTTGAAACAATTTTCTATAGGAGTTATTGTTTAGGAGTTATTTATAAATAACCAGTTTTTCGGTTTTCTCCTTAAAAACATCGTTATTGGTAATCTTCGTAAGGACCAAAGTTGTAGAGAATAATATTTCTTCCAAGTTTTGTTTGAAACTAATTTTCGTAGAACCATCCATTTCGGATATATTTCGCTTTATCTTAATACCAGCCTACAGCGCCAACACCATGTAGCGGTGAATTCTGTAAACATTCAAAATATACGTAATTTTCGGCAACAAGGACGTGTCTTCTTTTACGATACGAAATAATAATTTTGCCTCGTAATATTATTCATAATAATTTAAATATATGGAGAAAGTCATGTGTTGGCCACATCAGATTTTTTATTGAAATATCTTTAGCATTCTAATAATTTTTAGGCGTTTTGCTTCCAGCGTGAGCGCCTATTATTGTCTCTGTCCTTCCGCATGTTCGTTCTCTGCTTCTACCAATCGAATTTTCATGAAATTTGATATTAAGGACTTACAATCAAATATAATAAGAAAATCGCAAAAATGAATCTCGTATACCAATCAGGGGTACCACTTTACTCGACAAAAAATTAAATTTTCGTCATATCTAGTAAAGTATTGCTCATATCAAAATATTTTGCAAATAAAAGTTGTAGAACTTGTAAAGAAGAGTATTTCTTTTCCTATACATTTTTATCGTACGAGTAGCCGTTATCGAGAAAATCAAACAAAAATGTCTTAGTTCAAGCTGAACTAAAAATTTTCTAGCATGGTTACATTTCGTTGTTGCTAATATAAACAATCTCACAGAAATATGTTTAATTTTTTTAAATGTGCATGCAATATTTTTAAATAGGAAGGAAATGGATTATTTATGACGAGGAAAAGAACTTTAAAACACCATTTCCCATACGTACAGGTATATAATTTCTTTCTAATACTCCAATGCATGAAATGCACTCATTTGTGATATGGCGTACACTTTCCTAACTTGTTTATATCTTAAGCTGTCTCATTACAAATATTAGTATTATTTTAGACTTTTATTAATTTTTAAACCAAGTAATTAACAAATATTTTTCAGTTCACATAAGCACAACATTAATTCATCATAACTTCAATGTATTTTAGGATGAAATTTTTGACAACAAATTTGCGGTGATTCTGAGATAAATAAAATTATTTCCAACGAAAAATGTAGATTAAACTATAAAAAATCCTTTTTAAATTTCTGGAAAATTATGCTGTAATTGTCTTTGTGCGTCAAATCTCGGAGGAAGTATTCGAATAATTGTATAATATAAATTGTAAATTAAGTACATACATACATAATTCAGCGTGTAAGTAATGTTATGCTCTTTGACGGAAAATTCAGGCTTGTATTTTTGATGCAAAGTAGAATTACATTTGGCTCATTAATAGGAAGAGTTACAAGAACTTCTTCAGTTAGATTTTTTAAACATGCCTTTTAATATCTATATTATAAAAGGCGTAGGATTCTTTTGTGTTTTATTGTCTACACATTATTGAAGCTACTCCTTAGATGCGATTTAAGATTATTTCCGAGTAGGTATGAGGTAAAATACAACATTTCGATGTGTGCAGGCTTTCACTCTTTTGCAAATTAAAATTGAGCTACCATCACCATGTGTAGACTGTTTTAAAGAAGAATGTACAAGGTTTCTAATTCTTATCGTCGATTTACGCCTTCCATTCAAAATTTTTCACATTTGACGAATATGTGACAGATTTTGACTTTTACCGATAAGTTTCCTGGACAACGAATGTCATTGTTGAGACTCGAGATTCCTATTATTGCCTTGTGGGAGAAGTGGAGGGGGGGTCGGAGGAGGGAGGTGATGGGGGTAAGGCATTGTTGATTGCAATTTGTAACATTGTAACAAAAGTATTGTCCACTTATCGTAACAAAGTATTATTCACTTAACATAAATTTATTTTAACAAAGCTCTTTGCTGAGAGAATCAATCTAAGAGTCGAAGCATTGAATTCCTGTGTGATTTTAATTCTCTTTTCTACTGTTTTTGTCTTTCGTTGCATTAATTCTTTTCGTTTGTTCATCTGTTGTTTGTCGTGTCTTGTTAACCCAACCACATGCAACACAGTGAATGTGAGCAAATTAAGTAAGTGGTAAATGTTTTCACTTGTGTAAATCGTGTAGTAGCGAAAGTAGGATTGCATAACCCGGCCGCTGTATGGGCTCGGTGTCTAACACAAGTAGGCTGTTATGAAGGTTAGCGTACATAATAGTGTCTCATCGCACCTACAAATGGCATGGATGTCTGTGTTGACCAGCATCATAGCTAATCCCATTATTCTGTAAACTTTGAAGCTTTGTGTTAAGTATAATAAAATTCTGTCGACATTTCAAATTTGAAATGCAGGCGTCTCTAGTGGAATTATAAAATGTTATATTCTCCTATATTATTGTTATTATAGCACTGACTATAATTAACCAATTGGAACCTTTTATACATTCACCAAGATGTTAATAAGAACCGTACCAAATTTTACTTGTTCATATATGTCTTATAGTTTATGGCGTGCATAATGAGACACGCAAACAGCCTTTTGGAAATATATAGATTGTTGGAAGCTCATTCAATTCTATTTGGTATAATAATTATAGTATATTTATTTTGTTTCTCAATTTTGTAGTTATTGTTTTGATTCACAGGTTGGTCTCTATGTAAATATTAACGTTGTCTCTTGTTGGTTGAGTTATATTTTAGATTAATTAACCATTTCATGGCTATTGTTTAAAATATCTTCATTAAATTATCATAACGATAATTTTCGTAAACTCCATATGAGATTTTGACTTATTCTAAGCATTACTGAGAAGGAATTCTTTAAATTTTTATCATAAATGACTCAATTGCATACAAATATTTAACCAAGTACATACTCAAGTTTTATCATGTACTCAATAATTTCATAAATTACAATCTGTAAATTCTTCAAACATCGGTTTTTTAATAAACATTTCATAACTTAATGCATTGCTACATAAAGTTTGCACATTTTTAATGCTAAGAAATATAATTATTGATAAATTTTGAATGATTTGCTGATTTTACTTTTAAATTTGAGAAATTGGCCATGAAAGCGTTAAGCTATCGATAAGGAGCAATGTGATTTGTTAAGGATAATCAAGAGTTAAGTCACGCAAAGCAATTACTACTTAAATTTTACGTAAATTAACCTCAAATCAATAAATTTTATGGTTACTGTTTATTAGCTGGATATTTGGCTGAAACTTGAGAATATGCGAATTTATTTATAAATAAAATGTTTGCTTTTGTTAAATCAGTTATATTTTGCATAATAGCTTTGAATTTGACTTTTACATAAGAGCAAATTAATGTTATATTTTAAAATCCAAGCAAGATAATTCTTAAAGACAAAATGTATTTAGTTCAATCTTTGCTGCTATAAAAATTAAATTGCTGTCAGAAGTAAATGTAGTATTTGTTTATGCAATAATCTTTTTAAAAAACAGTTGTCTAATTGAGGTACATACAGTGTAATTTCAATGCATTTTAAGCAAGTTAATTTGGCAAATATGGTTTAATTTTATTAACATTTGAAGTATGTATGCCATAAAATTTGAATATTGCATTTTTGGAGTTTTTTTCTGTGAATAGTTTATAAAAATGTTATTCCGGCACCTAAGTTACTTGAATTAAGCATTGCTTTGCGAGATTCATTTTTTTCGACATTAATGCGAACATTGCTCCCATTTGGAATCAGTTGCATGCATTCAATTTTACGTATTTCTTGACCAATAAGAGACATTGTTAATTGTAATTAAGGTCATTGATAATGTGAAATGTTTCTTTTTTAAGTGTTTCTAGAACAAGCACTTGGAAAAATTGCTTGCCTCTGATAAAAATAGCTTCGACTGAGCTGTGAGAAAATTAATACATGCATTTCGACTTCAGAGCAGTTGTTGTCAGTGGCATTTTGCCACTGATGACGGCTGTTCTGTAGTCTAAATGCTTGTATTAATTTTTCCACAGCTCAGTTGCAGTTATTTTTATCAGAGGCAAGTAATTTCTTCAAGTGCTTGTTCAATAATTTATTTCAGCTGCAAAATGTGTTTGATGGTTTATTTTTTCATGTGATATATGTAGTTATGTCAGCTGTTGAATAACAGTTGAAAATATTGTGTTATATGTAATATGTCTGTTGAATAGTAGAAATGTAAATAATTTGACAATGTTGAATAATTTGTTCAATAATCAGCAAAATTTGGCTGAATTTGTGGTCAAAAATGTCATTTTTAGGCTAAAATTGTGCTAATTTTAGCAAAAATATACCTA
Source organism: Uropetala carovei (assembly GCA_036926305.1). Classification (NCBI taxonomy): domain Eukaryota; kingdom Metazoa; phylum Arthropoda; class Insecta; order Odonata; family Petaluridae; genus Uropetala; species Uropetala carovei. The sequence continues at coordinate 4,704,064 of JAXCHB010000061.1, read as the reverse complement.
AAAAAACCCCTTAAGTCCAACGATACCTAAAAGAGGCTCCGAGAAAAAGAAATTATTTCTATCTAAAAGGAGTCAACAGGTTTTGATCATAATAAAATGTCTTTATTGCAATGTAAATTATGTACAATGTATACATACAAGTTCAATAAAAATTTTACAATCTGAAATAATACATTTTCTCTACTTATTTTATCCTGCACATCAAAATAAAAATTATCCTGGACTGTTTGTTTACATTTTAGACAGAATGATTTTCAGAAATCTTTTAAAGTCTTACATTTAAAAATTATTCCCTTCAAATTGTAAACACATTTAATTTCTTAACTTGTTTACAATTTGGACTTAGAATAATTTTTAACTCTTTGACTTTAAAGATTTCTGAAATTAGGACTTGAGAAAAATTAATTTGTTTACATTTTGGACAGCACAGCAGCTTAAAAAATATGAGACGAGAGACAATACATATATATACCCAAAAATGCTAATTCTGGTTTGTTCAGATTTAAAAAATGGCAGTAATTATACTGAATAGAAAAGCAATAGCTTATATACATTTAGACAAAAGAATTTACGATTTCTCTGAATAATATAAATAACACAACACTTTTGAAACCTATTTTAAAATAAATAATGTCTAGCAAATTGGATATTGATGGAATTATTAAAAGAACTTTAGTATACAGACTTGGAATTCTTTTTTCTGGATATTGACTTTAATTAAGAATAAAATAACCTTCACAATTTTTCTTAATTAAGAAATTTAACTCTCGACAAAGTTAAATCTTTTTCTAAATATTGCCTAGAATTAAGAACAATTAAATTACCATTTCCAATGTATGGCTTAATAATTGGAGATTATAAATTTTTCACAATGAAAATATTTTCCCTTACAAAGGAATTAGGTCGGATTTTCAATCAAAACTAACTGAATTAAACTCTTTATCTGATTTTGATAACTTGAATAATGAATTGAATAATTAAGAATAAAATAACCTTCACAATTTTTCTTAATTAAGAAATTTAACTCTCGACAAAGTTAAATCTTTTTCTAAATATTGCCTAGAATTAAGAACAATTAAATTACCATTTCCAATGCATGGCTTAATAATTGGAGATTATAAATTTTTCACAATGAAAATATTTTCCCTTACAAAGGCATTCAGTCGGATTTTCAATCAAAACTAACTGAAATTTCATTTACATTTTAAACTCTTTATCTGATTTTGATAACTTGAATAATGAATAGAATTGCCTCAGAATTTTTTCTGCCTTGAATAATAAACAACAATAAAAAACCCAAAGAATATTTTCTGAATTAATTCAAGCATATTGTACATTTATCTCAAAATTTCTTTAAATTATTCAATTAAATCTGGAATTATTTAACCACGACAAAACTTCTTGGTAAAATTTTATATGTAGAACACAAAACATCCTGATCCAAATAATCTTTTTTAAGGGCTGCTCCTATTTTAAGATTAAATTTAATTAATTACTTTCCAACATCCAATTTGCTGAACGATATTCACCATAGAAACGCATGACAAGTCTGCAAACATGAACTAATACAGTGCTGTCTCAGAAGTCAACACAAAAACTTGGCATTTAATAAGTTTTTAAATTCAGTATCTTCTGCAATTCGTAAATAAATATTTACAATATTAGATTCTTATTAACAGAAATGGAATTTGACGAAAAGTTAAAATTTATAGAAGTACGCTAATAAAGTTTACAAACAAAATGGAATATTCCTTATAAAATCAAATTAAAGAAAGTTTTTAGAGTTCAAACTGAAAGACAACACCTTATATTCTCGTAAATTTATAATCAAAATTAAATGCATTTTATAAAAGTTGAGTTATCACAAAGCTTTTCAAGTTCAAAGAGAAAATTGATGCCTTATATTCTCAGAAATAAAATATTCTTACAGAAGATACCAGTTAAAACTTTTTTTTCAGAGGTAGTACTATATTTTTCATTTATTTACTTTAAGTGTAAATTGATTTACAAATATTTTAAAGAGAAATAGAATTCTTGGGGCATCGTATAATCCGATCGTAAACTTAGGCTTATTCTGAATGACGGGGGAAAAAACAGCTCCTAAAAATTGGAATTCTTACTGTATCGCATTTATTTCCATTGGCTGCGAGGAGAAATCTATAATAATGCCAAATTTGAAGCATTTAGCTCATCTAAAAGTGCCTTATAATTTACAATCTCTCCTCCTAACTCTTCCGTAAGATGCAGCCATATTATTATACAAGATATTTATCGCCTGATATATTGAACAAACCAGAATATAGCAACATATAGGTATAAAAACCTTCTCTCATCCCATGTGTGTAGCCTCCGGCCCATAATCCGCTTTACTCTCGCACCCAGATGCATCAGTTCTTGTTTCAGCAAAGCAGTACTCTTCGATTCATGGTTCCTTGATGCCTCACACCATCGCATTTTCACTCAGCATCGATTGTGAATGCCTGAAATAAAGAGGAAAAATGGTTGTGGTGAATTCAATTAAGAAATATAAACTAAACAATCTAAATATTAAAGATTAATTTTCCTAAACAACATGAAAGAGCGCATCTCATTTACCAAGGTCTATTTAAAATCTTAAAATTTTAAATTCTTGACGAGTTTATTCAAATTATTACGTGAAAGATTTATTTGGCAATTAGTTTTAAAATTTTAACCTTCCGTATGGTGTTGCTTAGCGTGTCGGCTTCCCGTTACAAAGTTTCTGGGTTCGATATCCACGAATGGAGGTTTTTCACAAAAAATTAATTATTAACAAAAACTATCGTCGGTGCCTGGCAGGAGGCAGCAGTATTGTCAGTTTGGTATAGAGCCAAAAACAAATTACGTTGGCTGGGTTTATATCCAATAGAGCTGTAGGAGTGATCGGGACGATTTGAATGGCTACAGTACTGCGATGTGGAAAGCAACAGGGAAACTACCACATTACAATTCCCTAGTAATGATTATATGGTTGGACAATACAAGTTCTCTCGAGGTAAAATATTCCGGAGGTAAAATAATCCCCCAATAGGATCTCCGGGCGGGGACTGCCTTGAGGAAAGCATGTGTCGAAGATAACTTATGCATAGGTACTTGGAATGTAAAAACCACGAGGATGGCAGAAAAGATGAACCTTAAAGAAGAAATGAAAAGAAACAGGATTGACATCATAGGGCTGAGCGAAGCTAGATGGGAAGGAGAAGGACAGTTCGACTCGGAAGAATACATTAAGGAACTATACAACAAGCAGGTAGGATCGGCACAAATGGAACTGGAAGAAGAGAATTGCATTGAAGAAGATTGGGACTAAGTATTATGAAAAGCGAAGTAGAAAAGGCGATACTGGAATTAAAGAAAGGAAAAGCTACAGGCAGCGATGGAATACTGGCAGAGGTACTTAAAAGTCATGGGATTAGAAGGACAAAGTGATTACAAAACTAATTAACAAGATTTACGACTCGGGAGAGAGGCCTCAGGGTTTCCTAGATTTAACAATGATCCTTCTAAAGAAGCCAAAAGCAATGCAGTGTAAAGATTACAGAACAATAAGCCTATTGTCACACACTTCGAAGATCACCACGAGTATTCTTAATAAAAGACTAGAGAAAAAGGCCGAAGAAATGCTAGGGGAAGATCAATTCCGCTTCAGAATAGGACGAGGAACCAGAGATGCTATCGGTGTAGTGAGAATCATATAAGAAAGGGCAATAGAGTACAGCCAAGATTGCTCCGTATGTTTCGTCGACTGGCAGAAGGCCTTCGATAGAGTAAATTGAATACTGCTGATGAGGATATTAAAGGATATAGGTGTAGACTGGAAAGACAGGAGACTAATCAGGAATCTATATGTGAATCAAGTTGTAAAGAAAACTGCGGAAAATAGAAGTATATGGAGGACCAAGTTTAACCATGAATAATCACGAACATGTCTACGGACGGACTACCTATGATGATGATTGCCTCAACTGATAAACCAAATAAAGAATGATTTTTTTAATAGAAAACAAAGCGTAAATTATCAGGGGAAATAAAGCAATCGCATTATATAACAATTGAAAGTTAAAATGAACTGAATCAAATATTTATAATTCAAACAAATTCTTTATAAGTTTAATAATAAATTGCATGGTAAAGTAAATATACTCAATAGCCAATTACGAGATATCAACGTTAATAATAATAATAATTTATTTAACACAAACAGTTTCCTCCAATTACATGTGTTGTAATATATTTTTAACAAGCACAAACGACCATTCCCTCGGCATTGGGAGCTAGACACACTAACCACTCCTTTATTTTTCACAATGAAAATATTTTCCTTTACATATAGGCATTCAGTCTGGATTTTCAATCAAAGCTCTCAAAACTAACTGAAATTTCATTTGCATTTTAAACTCTGTATCTGATTTTGATAACTTGAATAATGAATTGAATTTGTATTGCCTCAGAAATTTTTCTGCCTTGAATAAACCACAAAAAAACCCAAAGAATATTTTCTGAATTAATTCAAGCATACCGTACATTTATCTCCAAATTTCTTTAAATTATTAAATTATATCTGGAATTATTTAACCACGCCAAACACTCTTGGTAAAATTTTATATGTAGAACACAAAACATCCTGATCCAAATAATCTTTTTAAGGGCTGCTCCTATTTTAAGATTAAATTTAATTAATTACTTTCCAACATCCAATTTGCTGAACGATATTCACCATAGAAACGCATGATGTCAGCAAACGAGCTAATACAGTGCTGTCTCAGAAGTCAACACAAAAACTTGGCATTTAATAAGTTTTCAAGTTCAAACAGAAAACTGATGCCTTATATTCTCAGAAATAAAATATTCTTACGGACAATACCAGACAAAACATTTTTTTTCAGCGTTATCGCTATATTTTTAATTTATTTACTTTACGTGTAAATTGATTAATAAATATTTTAAAAAGAAATCAAATTGTTTGGGTGTAGTTTAATCCGATCGTAAATTTCGGCTTATTCTGAACGATAGGAGACAAACTGCTCCTAAAAATTGGAATTCTTATTGTATCGTATTTATTTCAATTGGTTGTGAGCAGAAATCTATAATAATGCCAAATTTGAAGTCTCTAGCTCATCAAAAAGTGCCTTATAATTTACAATCCTCCTAAATCCTCCTTAAGATGCAGCTATATATTATACAAGACATTTATCGCCTGATTTAATGAACAAACAAGAATATAAAAACATATAGGTATAAAAACTCTCATACCATATGTATAGCCTCCAGCTCAGATTCCTCTTTACTCTTGCACCCAGATGAATCAATTCTCGTTTCAGCAAAGCAGTACTCTTCGATTCATGGTTCCTCTACAGCTCAGCATCAACTGCTACTACCTACACTGAAGAGGAAAAAATGGTTGTGGTGAACTCAATAAAGAAATATAATCTAAAATTATAAATATAAAAGAGTAATTTGCTTAAACAATCTTAAACATCTTATTGATAGAGTCCTATTTTAGAATTGTAAAATTTTAATTTCTTTAAGAGTTTATTCATACTATTATGTGAAGATTTATTAGACAATTAGTTTTTAAATTTTAACCTTCCATATTGCCTCAACTAGTAAAGTAAAGAATTGATTTTTTTATAGAAAACAAAGCGTATGAGGCAGAAACACGGATGCTAAGTAAAAATGACATTAAATACTTGGAAAGCTTCAAAATGTGGACACGGAGAAGAATGCTGATGATAAAAATGGACAGATAGGGTGAAAAATGAGGAAGTACTATGAAGAATAGGAGAGAAGCGAACGATTATACAGACTATCAGAAAGAGGAAGGCGAACTGGACTGGGCATTACCTGAGGAGAGAGTGCATGATTAAAGAAGTGCTAGAAGGAAAACTGGATGGAAAAAGAGAAAGAGGTAAGAAAAGGTTTCAGCTGGTAGACGACTTGAAAGGGAAAGAGAGATACGAAGAAAACTGCGGAAAATAAGAGTATATGGAGAACCAAGTTTAACCATGAATAATCACGGACCTGTCTAGGGACCTACTACCTATGATGATTGTTGACTAATCAACCAAATAAAGAAGTTTTATGGAAAATAAAGTGTAAATTATCAGAGGAAATAAATCAATCGCATTAGATAAGAATTGAAATTAAAAATTGGACCGTCATTTGCCGGTGCAATAAAAATATTTATAATTCGAACCTTAAACTCTTTAAAGTTTAACAACAGATTGCATGGCAAAGTAAATATACTCAATAGTCAATGAAGGGATATCAATGTTCTATTTGTTAACTCAATCTTAAGTTGATATTTTAGAAGGCACCTCCTGCTGACCACCAAGTTATCAAAAAATCTTTTCTAATTTTAGATGAGATGGCATTTAAATAGATTATAGTCTTCCTGTCACAGATAAACATATCGTTAACTTCTGACAAGTGTTAAATATTATCTGTTAATAATTTCAGGTGTAACAGCAATATTCATTTCAATTTATGCTATCAAATCAACTAAATTAATGAATTAACTTTATAAAAATTATTCCCTGTATTCTTAATTGGAAATTATCGACATATCACGGCATTGGTTATAATGTCTATATCTATAATATATAATCTAAAACCAATTTCACATTGGATAAGACTATGGTTTGTTTTTACATTGAAAAACATTCAAAGAATATGAATTCAGATTAGAACTTTAAGCCAAATAATAGTAAGGAAATATTTTTAATCTTCCGAAAGCTTTCATCGTAACAAGACCAATATGCTGCACTTAACAAGGTAAAAACTGACGTTATCGCTTCTGATTTCATGTCACTTCTTTATTCACCGTCTTTAATACTTTATAAATAACAGGCTAATAAGATAACAATCGTCATATTAATGCCATGAAATATGTTTCACATTTTAAAAAGCATTGGACCTCCTGACACACACCAATTTCACCAAAAATAAAATCCTTTGTCATAGTAATAACTAGCATAATGCATCATGTACAACCTGCAAATATTAGCCTTCTAATTCTTAGTTTAATATCTATTTTGATTTGATTGACTGAACAAAATAAAATGCTCTAAAATGGTATTTGAATAAATATTTTACAATTTTTGCATACTCAATTGATGATTAGCCAACCAGCATTGGAAATAAACAATAAAAACGAATTGTCACGATCAACTTTCAAAAAATTTGCATGTAATCCAATAATTCGACTAACTTTCACTATTAAGAATCTCAGAAATCACTTTCCTCAAAATATTTCCACGATTGCTTCAATAATTCTCATATAGATAGCCTTTTCCAAGCCAAATATTTTAATCGTTTTCCTCAAATTGTCTCCATAATTTCAACATTCAATCCTTTACACATCACCAAAGAGTAAATTCAATAAACATTTCACGTTACACTGTCACTGCAAAACTAATATTTTTGTTTCTATGAAATTATCTCCTATTTCTACAGCATATTTAATTGATTTATGCTGAATTGAAAGTCAGTAGACTGAAAAGTAAAAGTTCTCAGGCTCAAAGTATTTCATAAAATATGCCAAAAATTGAAGCATTGATAACACTTATGTTAACAAAAGAAGTTGAGATTTATCACTTTCCAATGTAAACTCAAGTTACACTTTCACCATAAATAGATGGAAAAACTAGCATAATTCTCACTGAAAACTTCTTGAGGTAACAGCCAATATGTTAAATGCAATAGGCAAATTACTTAAAAGACACGCTGGTTGTACTCACCGTTAATATTTCTTGATATCTCACAAGGGAACACGACAGCTGTTCTGTGAAGTCTTCTGCAACCATTCTTCTGAAACATGAGAATGAAATGTAAAAGTTTGTACTGTAATTTCATGCTGAATATTATTTCTGTTAACATTATGTAATGTCTCTCGTGCTAAATCACTCCGATAATATTCGAAAATATTGTATTTAACTCAAATTCCAAGATTTGTAAAATATAAAATTTATATCCCTTTAGTTGCTAAGTTAGGCTAAATACTCATTTCAAAACCATAAGACTAGTATGTATTGACTACGTACATTAATATCAACTCAATAAACGAAATACATCAAAGAATGAATTTTACGATAGCGTTGCCAACGTTAAACATCGTAGGACACGGAGAATTTTGTCAGAAAACTGAATATTTGGGAGAGAACCTTAATATTTTTTCAGTTATTCATTAAATATTATTTATTCAGCTAAGCGTACGCTTTATCGAGGTTAAAATATACGAAAAGTTATATGCACTGCCCGGACTCTCGTCAAATTGGCACTGTTGGCTACCCTCGTCATCGGCTACCACCGTATATAAAATCATTTATAAAATATCGTATAAGAAAAATTTCCGAAACAACGATAGAAATTTCACTACCAGTCCTATGTGATAAAAAACCAACCTTTACCTTGTAACTTGACGCTTACACAACTACTCGACACGTTAAAAACCATATTCATGTCTAAACTTGACTCAGTTCACCCAAAATACACGTGGTTAAAACTTTCAACAAGGAAAAATAATTGCATTGATCCTATATAAAGCTTTCCCCTAATTAATGCAAAGATTATGCCGCTATTAACTTACAGTGAAGAGATCAACCACTTCGTTTAACTAAATAATAATTTCAAAAAATCTGTGAACTACGGATCGGAATGACAATGCTAGCCCGGTGAAGCATGCCGTTGGCGGCAATTAAATTAAATTTTCGCTTATTTCTAACTAAAGATTTCAAACCTGACAATGGATCACAGTAACACTAGGTCGATGTAAATCTCTTTGCAAGTATGAAGAGAAAGTTCCTCACTCGTCCACGACGTGATCTTCCGCGACGTAAAATTAAAGTGATGAATCCTATCCTCTACACCACTCTACACGTCCGTCACAAGGTAAGAGATGCGCATGTTCGGACTTCTTTTGTTCATGGCTGTTCCGTTCTCTTTACATTTTTTATTAAATACTGCAAAATAAACATGGTATCTTTAATAAGTAATATTGAAATGCTTTAATTAATATTTAATCGGCCCTTTTATTAATAATATGTTATAAATTAAATAAACACTGGAATATGTAACACACATTACCTGTATAAAAGTTTCCATACTTTCGCTTATAACAAAAAAATATCATTGTTTGTTATCAGATTTGAAATTTTACAATAGAAAAGTCCGGAAAAACCTTTTTAAAATCTATTTTACAAGAAATACATGTATATAATTTAATATATGTAAGATCTTATTTACTTCGACTACTGCTAAGAATGTTAAGGGTGGCAACAGTTGCGTGTCCATACATGCAGGGGTATGCAACACCTTCAATTGTCTGAATCAAGTTACTCCGTTAGATCATTTCAGGTGTCACTAGTGTCGCTGAAACCAAGCGCGCGCGCCTTTTAAACGTCAGGTTTTCTATTCCTCGTAAAATGCTTAATATAATTGTTCGCAAAATTCTAAATAAAAATATGAAATTGAAAAAATAACAAAATTATTGTAGGTCAATAATATTGCTTTATTTAAGCTTCACTAGATGTACACATAACAAGTAAATGCCATATGTTAAAGTGAAAAACCGTAGCACTTAAGCAGATTGCAAACTTGCTTTTGCAAAAATATCACAAATTATTTGCCGATACCGTTGCAGAAATATCAATGCAGTTCAAACAGTAGCGTTTCATTTGATATTGCGAACGGGTCTTTGCAAACATCACAAATTACTAACAGAAATTCACTCAGAAAGAAGGCACAGTTACATCACAAATTACTACCTGATAAAAACGCACAGTTACAGAAATCTCAGTGCAGTTCAAGCATTAGCATTTCAACAGAGATCACACAGGGATAAGTCACAAAAACTGGAAATCCACAATGAGTCATCCACATCCAACTTCTTTTCCAACTTCCTGTAAGAAGCTCTAAGCCTTTTTAATTGGAGGTCTTTCTTTTTCCCATACTGATATAAATATCTCTTACGAGGAGTGCAATATAAAGACCTACTCATACCAATACAGGACAAAGTAAGACTTCTCTCTCTGTTTGATGAATCACAAAATCCCTCACCTCTGTCACCAGAAGTGGAAGCATCTTCTGATACAACAGACAAAAGTAATGGCGAGGAACCATGAGTGGTAGGGGAAACATAAGAAGATGGAGAAAGGGAATGAATAGGAAAGACTTGGTGAGTAAGTGTCGAAGTATGAAATGATGGGCCAGGATCAGAAAGGAATTCACTTGAAGTAGGTTGGATATGGAGTGGATCTTGTGCAGATGGAAAAATAGAAGGAAGCATACCAAGTGGAGAAGTAGCTGGAGAAGGAGTATGAGATGGAGTACGAGGTGGAGGATGGATAGGGGACAAGGAATGTGAAGCACTGGCAGCTGCAGCAACAGGTCCTTCTATGGATGGCACTACTCCCCGCAGTAGCCGCAACTTCAGCTCATTCTGGAGGCAAGCATCAGTGAAGTGCTTTGAGCAGACCCTTCTCCTTGTGAGCACTCGCTTGGCCCCACTCTGCAACAAGGCCATCAGGTCACTGCTCTGACAGAAGTGCACCCATTCCAAGCACCTGCACATAAATACATTCATCAATATGAATAATAATAGATTACCAGAAAAATAAAAAAATCCCTGAAGGGTTTATTACTCTTCCGAAAGAATTGGAAAATCATCTCATGTAGAAAGCATTGGAAGTTGTATCTTCGAACAAACTGGCATTATACTTCCACTCTAGGTAACTTTCAGTTTCTTTTCCTCACATAAGGATGTGTTGAAAAAGTCAATTCAGTCAATATAACTATTTGATGCCCTTTTGATTCTCTTTACCGACGCATTATAACCATAATTTGTGCTGTTAATGTTTGTATTAAATGCACGATACTTTCTAACAGTTCGAGGAGGAAATGTTATTACGTGCTAAAGGGCTACAAGAATCAACACAGTTATTCAACAACACAAAAAGATTGTCAGCTTCTAATCTTGCGCTAAGGAGTATCTACGGAAAGAATCTCCAAGTGCATACAATAATTCACATCGAAGGTGAAACATGTAATTTAAAAAACGTAAGAATTTATGCCGTACACTTTCCACTCGATTTAATTGACCAATCTTATATGACGACCAAGCCACCGATACAACAAATGACATATATATCAAAGCGAACTGGATAAATAACGTTCAAAATTGTAAGTTTTGCATTGAAAGGCAAGTATTCGTACGAAAAACATCAATTATAACTCCTAAAGCGACTTAAGAATTACATTCATAATTCACGAAAACGCTTCAGCATTCACATGAAAATATTCATTGATATAAATTTACTTACAGTTCCTTCACCCTTGGGAAATGAAACAGCCTAACGGATGGATCGGCTGCCGAAAACTTGCATCCCGAAACTGAGCACAGGGAACCCTTCCCTTCCGTTACCTCCATTTTCACAGTCTTTGGCGCTCTTTGCTAATAGCGTCTCTTATTTTTGAAAAATCCGTTGATTTCAGCGACACTAGTGACACCTGAAATGATCTACCGGAGTTACTTCATTCAGACAAATGACTGTGTTGCATACCCCTGCATACATGTATATTTCCTATTTCGAACTGAACTATCAGTCTCTAGTTGGATTTTCTCAAAAATGCTTAATCCTACAATAAATCTGTATAGGAAATGAAATGTTCTATTTTAAAAGCTCTACAAATTTTCTTCGAAAACTTTTTCTATATAAATACCTAATATTTTATATCTATTAATTTGGCATCCATGATAGGGTAAGGTGAATCGTTTAAACGTATATAAAAATGAAAGCAATTGATTTCTCAGGATTAATAACGGTTAAGCAGTTAAGTAAATTTAAACTTCCTCTTTAACCTTTTAGCAGTCACGAAGTGATATGATGCCATATTTAATTATCTTTCTTATATAAACTGGTGTTCATTACAAAATCTTGATATTGATTCTTCATTAAACTTCTTTTACGAAGTATTGCAAGATACTATAAATAGACGTCCCCAAAGTTAAGCCAAAAAAGAAACAATTCCCCATCTAGTTTACACCTGAACTAAAGAACTTAATAGTAGAAAAAAAGCTCATATGACTTATTAATCTCCAATTTATCCATTGATTACAATATATTTTCAAATTTACGAACCAAATGCAAAAGTTTAAACAAAATTTGCTTTTCAAATTACATCAATAACTTAGAAGAATCTATAACTTTTGACATAAAGCCCTTTTGGAAATTTGTGAACTCGACCCGGAGAGATGCTGGTTTACCAAAACATGTTTTTAGATACCCAGTCAGGTGATGATGGTCAGGAAATAGCAAACCTTTTTTCAAATTTCGTCTCTAGTGTTTATAGTAAATATTCCGATACTAGTATTAATCCTAATTATGACCACACAATATATATTTCTCAATTTAAATTATCAGCTAGTGATATTATAACTAAACTTAATACAGTTGATATTAATAAAAGTCCTAGTCCAGATAATATACCTCCGCTTCTGATTTAAAACTGCTCAAATATCCTATGTTTACCACTTCTTATAATCTATATCAAATCACATTGGAGTTTTTTCCTAGGATATGGAAAATCAACTGTGTACCCGATATTTTAAAATGGCAATAAGTCAGATATAAAGAACTACAGGCCCATTTCAATCCAATCCTTTTTCCCAAAAATTTTGGAAAAACTAGTTAATGATAAACTGTTTCCCTGCTTTCAGCATATAATCATACCACAGCAACATGGCTTTTACCCAGGAAGATCCACAACTTCAAATCTAATGTTATATGTGGAACATATCATAAAAGCTTTTACTAACAACCAACAGATTGATGCAGCTTATACGGATTTCTCAAAAGCATTTGACGATGTTATCCATTCATTAGGAATATGCAGCAATCTCTTGACCTCGATTGCTAGCTTTCTAACTGATAGATATCAACAAATAAAAATACAATCTTCTTATTTCCTCCATTCCATGAAAATAGGAGTATATGGAGAACCAAGTTTAACCATGAATAATCACGAACCTGTCTACAGACAGACAGATATACACACAAAGAAATTATCTGGATCAATATACATATTGTTATTTTTTTAAAATCCTTCAAGTATAAATTAAATTATGCTAATATTGGCTTCCTAAAATATATAGATATAGAATATATATAAATAGGTTGGCCAGAAGGGCTAAAAAAAAGGAGGATAAGTATGGGTTTCTTAAAAAACTTGACAAAAACTAAGCAAAAATTAAATGTTTTTATTTTACAAGCATCAAATCCAAAATAAAATAAACAAATTTCCATAATTAAATAATAAAATTTGAATTTTCTCTTGCAAAAAATAGGAATTACTTTCATTTTGTATTTTACAAACAATAATGATAAAATAATTTAATTATCTTCATCGGATCTCTAATCCTCATATTTTGCTGAATTTAAAACAGCTAACAAAACATCTTTGCATGTAACATTTTTGTAATTATATTTTACAGTTAGAATTGCATGAACTGTTGGCATCTTCAAGCGGTTTCATTCTTTAGTCCATTGTGCTTCTATCAATGAAAATTTGCATTTTGTCCAGGGATGGCAAAAAAGAACTGACAGATTTTCAAAAATTCTGAATGAAATTCAAAATGTTTTGTATATTGTAAATATCTTATCCACTTCATACTTGATAATAATTTCTTAACTGCAACATCATTTACACGGGAAATGAGGAAACAGGTAAAAAAATCTGCCAAGACTGGGAATTGAACCCAGGTCTTAACACTTGTGAGGTGGATATTTTACCACTGAACTACCACGACAGACTAATTTGCTTGTTTCAGAATGCGAATATATTCTTAGGTTGGGACCAAGCCAGCAATGCTATCACTTTCATGTTTTTCTGAAATTTTTTTAAAATTACAGAATTGGTCAAAACATTTTACATCATTAATAACATAATCATCAAATCTTGAATTAATAAATAAGATGGATTTTCAATAGGTTCCCATTTGGGAACACTATTTAGTGAATCTACTTAAAACAATCCAACTCATCAAATTGTTCTGCCCATGATTTCATATAATTTAGTGAATTTTTATAGCAACAACATCTTTTTAAAAAATTTATTAGCTTCGTGGTCATTTACTTCCTTTGCCATGGTTTGAACAATTCATTTTACTTTTAATGGCAAAAAAGTAGTAATTCTTTTAATGATTTCAAAGTTATCATTATCAACCCTTATTATGTTTGCTCTGCTTCGGGTACCGTATCTCTGGGATGTGGAGGGAGATATGGTTCCAGTCAGGTTGACGGAGTTAAGCAATTGTGTGGTAACTCAGTCATTTGAAAACTGCTATGTGTAAAGGACGTCTACGATTCATGTGCTACGTAGTTCATTTTCTTGCCAGTTACGGCGCTAATGGTACGTCACCTATTCTAGACCAGCTCCCAACATTTATTACTGAGTGTAAGATTAATGCTTATTACTGGAAAATACTCATCTTCTGAATTGCTTGGCCTTTTGCCGGTGGAAAATATAAATAAAAGTTTTTAAAATATCTTTTTGCATAATCTTGTAAAATTTATAAGCTGTAATATCTCATGTAATTTCAGCTGTAATTATCTATTTATTATAGCATTATTATAATAATGTTATTATATGGTAGAACTTCGTCTTGTTATATGTAATTTGGAAATGAATCCCAATTTTCAGACACAAACCTCGTTTTATCAACTCCAGATACAGCGATCGATATTCCTTGAAATCGCCATAAGCTGTAGATGAATATTGTGCGTTTGAGTAAGTAATTTATTATATCCATTATACACTTTAATATTAACCTAGCATTTTATGCATTTCTAACAATATTTTCTGTGTGAGTGGACTGGATTCGAATATACTTTAGGATTTCTTTCATGTTTTTAAAAGCAAACGGTTGTTACAGTAAACTTCAAATGAATTTTTAAAGATACCGTTTAATTTTTAAGCAATTGGCAACAGGTTCCTGGCAAGGATTAATCCCCCATAAACCTGTAAGTGTACCCACTTTTTTTTGTAACTATTTTTTCCTCTCTTGCCCACTTTTTTTGTTTCTCTGTTCATGTTGTCTCTAAATATTTGCTTTGTATGATTAAGGAGTTAATTTTACTTTTGTAACATCCATCTCACAATAGTCTCCACCCCCTTTTTAATTAAGTCAAAATCAATTTATAAGGGCCAAAAAGCTATGAGAATAAAATTTTTTAATGCTCTACCATAGTGTTTGACAAAATTTACAATTTCAACCATTTTAAAAGAACTTTTCAATTTTCTAAAAGACAAAAGCTTTTACAGTTATATAAATTCTGTAAAATTTTTGTTTTAAATGCTTTTATTATCACACATTTTGTGCGTTCTTTTTTGTACTTGTATATGCTCCTTTTATATTTTAATTTGTAATGCTCTCATGACTTGACAGTGATTTACTTGTTCCCTACGTTCGTACTCGAATAACTGCTTTTGGTCCAAAAGTGATGGGATTGCTCTCCTATATCAACCTCCCTCAGGAACTGAAAATCAAAGGAATTTCTTATATCAAGCATAAATTAAGGTTTTTCCTGCAGAACAAACTTCATTACAGTTTCAGTAGGGTCCTTTTACTGTGAAATAGTATGATTTGTACAATTATGTTGTCCAATTTATAGTTCTCATTTTTAGAACCGTGGAAATTGGGCAGTTTTTAAGCTCCAAATTGTTGTTTTGTGATTTTTTGGCATGGATTCAAATACTCTCGTTGATCAAAATAAACTCCGTACTTTTAGGCATGCAATCATTAACGCTCGGACGCTGGAGCTAATCATCATAACAGGCACGGCTGAGATGGGTCCCCAAGTAATCACTTATTTTTTTAATTGAAGCAAATGATATTTTTTAATAAATATTTTATAAATAAGCCAAAAGAGTACAACTATGGATTTAAAAAACATACCCTGAATGCAAACAGATGTTCGATTGAATTTAAAATTGACATCAAATTTAAAATTTAATTATTAAACTAGAGGTCTAAGAAGTAATATAATGAGGCATAGTAAAAGTATATCCATAAAAGTAATTACATCAGAATATAAAATTTAAACAAAACTATATTGAATCATCCAATTAGGTAGAACGTATTTCACATGATATTATCACATCCCGTGCCAAATGTCTACCGTAAAGACCCGGGTATAGGACGCACCCGTGTATAGGACGCAGGGAGGTTTTCCGCGTCAAATTCGGTGAATTTTCTTTGTTCCCGTGTACCTATAGGACGCAAGAAAATTTTATCTTAAAATTCTAGGAAGAAACAATAAGTCGCAATAAAAGATTCATATCCATTCTATTAAATGAGTTCCTTCGAATAAGTATGCTTTCTGCTGAGTATGATCTGAAAAGTGAATTTACCGAAGTATTTGTAATAGTAGATTTACCTATATCGAAACTACATATTACGGGATATTGTAAAACACTTTGGAAAGCAATGTAGAAGATATAATGTAGCAGATTTTCGTGACTCCTATCCAATTGAAATAAAAAAACTCGGTAAAAATTTTTTCGATCGTCTGTGAAACTTGCAGTAAAAATAAAATATCACGAGTTTAAAGAAGTTATTTATTTCAATTATTGATAAAGATTTCTCTAAAGTTTCATCCCTTAATATTTACTATAATTTTATAATGGAAGTGAAGACGACGTATTATGGGAAGATGATGAAAACAACGGCACGACGACCGCAGAATTAGAAGCAGACGAATCTGAGGCTTCAAAAACAAATGAAGTCTACAACGAGTTCCAGATGACGACTCAGATGATGGCGAGTTTATAGGATTTTAGGGAAATTGTTTGAAAAGTTTGATTTATTTTCTTGATTGAAGATTTTCTTTCAATGGACAGACATTAAATATTTAAATTTTAGCAATTTCATTTTATATTTGTATTTCATTTTAACTGAAGACTTCGTACAGAAAAAACGAAAATTACTTAAAATCTATATCTGAGTATAAGTGGCTAATAAAGCCGTAATGTCTTGTACTTACATCACTTATTTGTAAAAGTGCAATCTTTTTTCATATTAAAAAGTTTTATTTAAATTAAAACACTTTGATGTTTAATAAATATTAGTTTTCACCTGTTTATTTTTCAATTTTCATCGAACATTCGTAGAGAGAAAAACATGAAATATTATGTACCCGTGTATAGGACGCATCCTACATTTTAGCTTCGAAAATTTGGAAAAAAAAGTGCGTCCTATACCCGGGTATTTACGGTATTTAAAATATCATAAATATGAGATTTATTAACTTATTTATTTATTTAGTTTAAAGTTCTCCCAATAAAAATTACAGGGAAAACTTCTCATACAAGAGTAAAAAAAAATACATCATGTGGTTTGATTATAACAAAAATACATAAACGTATAATTTTCACCATATAGTTCAACTAGTACAGTCATAGATAAAGTTGCATAAAGACAAACTAAAAGAAAATAAAACATCTTTGATAATTACTAGCACACATTAATGTAAAATTGACTTAACTTTGTGAATATAAATACTTCATTTTTTAGAAAATATCAACCTTATCACCCATTTTATTAACTTCATCAAATATTCTAGTTAGCGGTGAATTGTTAGAATTACATGTGCTCACATAGGATTTAAAAAAGGTACGGTGATGGCGGTTTTTAAAGTGTGGTACTTGTGAAATATTACCTTAAATGCTAAAGTGTGGATATGAATACTAATTATAAAATACCGTATATACTCGTGTATATGCCGACTCCATGTATAGTACGACCCCTGATTTTTTGGTGAACAAACCTGATTTTTTCATATATCTCGTTTATAGTACGACCCCAGCTTTCCACCATGGTCGATATATTTCGTTTCGATGGCTCGATGGTTACGAGCGAGATATATCGAACGACCTTGATTTTCCACACCACCATAGAATAGACCGTAAATGTCGTAAATATTATTTCTTGCAAGTACACTAAAATTCGGATAAGTTAAGTATCTTACTCCTAAAGCATTTAATGAAAAGAGATATGAACCATGATTGCACAAGATGAAATAAAATCGTTTCAATTCTAGTACGTCTGGATTGTTACGCGTACGTAATCCATCTACTTAATAGGTAGGGATAACGAATAAAAAGAAATTACTTTGTAATATTCCACAGTCTTTATTGTTTCTTCAATCACACACCGACCAGTTTCCACTACAAAATCATTCTAATGGTGTTACTAACCGACGTAACACCTTTAGAATGACTTTGTCGTGGAAACCGATCAGTGTGTGATTGAAGAAACAATAAAGACTGTTGAATATTACAAAGTAATTTCTTTTTTCCAAGATGTCGAAATTCCATAAAATTACGCCGTCTACGATACTTTTAGTCCAACTCGTTCCAATCCATCCCTTGTAAAAAGACGCAAACAAAGATGTACACACATAAAATTCAAGAAAGGAAGTGTCCGTAAATCGTCACTTATATCAAGTATTTGTGAATTTGAAGCTGTATATATATGAAAAAGATTCTACTCTTCACGAAGCAACATAACAACGATAAAGGACCTCACTGTTAAGGTTAGCCCACCATTAGAATGCGTGCGGGTGGCATAACTTCACCGAAAATGCCCGTGAAGATACATGAATTTTAAATCCTCAAATGCATCACTCGTGTATAGTACGATCCCCAATATTTGAAAGAAAAATTTGGTTGTAAAAACTCGTACTATACACGAGTATATACGGTAAATAAAATTACTTGATCTGGCTCCTTTGTGACCCGAGGTCTGGCGTCCGAGCGTTAAAGTCCCAAGTATGGAGCTCAATGCTTAATAATTTTAAATTGCAAATTAAATATATGTTGCGCTATATTCCATGTTATTCAGATGGAAAAAATTAAAAGAGATAAACTTTTTAAAAAGTTAATTGCTGAATGAAAACCAATCTTCGTCTTTTTGATCAGCTTAATGATGACGGAATGCTTGATTCTGAAATGCATATTTA
This sequence comes from Uropetala carovei, assembly GCA_036926305.1. Taxonomy (NCBI): domain Eukaryota; kingdom Metazoa; phylum Arthropoda; class Insecta; order Odonata; family Petaluridae; genus Uropetala; species Uropetala carovei. Next base: position 4,685,030 of record JAXCHB010000061.1, on the reverse strand, counting down.
GGTATTTTTTTTTGGAACGGAAGTGCTGCTGCCCATTTGTTTTGTGTATATGATCAAAGAAAAGGAGCTTCCCTGGCATTGGAGTAATTTTCCTAAACTCGGAGTGGGTGGGATTGCAGGTGTGTTTGGTCACTGGCATGGAATAGTCCCACTTAACCACTCACATGGACTATATAGTCCATGAAATTCTTCAAAGAGTGTAGTCCATGGAATTTTTCAAAGACTATATTCCATGAAATTTTTCAAAGGCTTTTGATCATGGAATTTTTCAATGACTATAGTCCATGAAAATTTTCAAAGATTATAGTCCATGAAATTCTTCAAAGACTATAGTAAATGAAGTTCTTCAAAAGCTATACTTCATGAAATTTTTCAAAGACAATAGTCCATGAAATTTTTCAAAGATTATAGTCCATGGAATTTTCAGACTATAGTCCACCAAATTTTCTAAGACTGTAGTCCATGAAATTCGTCAAAGATTATAGTTCATGGAATTTTTCAAAGACTATAATCCATGAAATTCTCCAAAGACTATAGTCCATGCATTTCTTCAAAGACTACAGCACATGAAATATTTCAAAGACTATATTCCATGGAATTTTTCAAAGAGTACAGTCCATGGAATTTTTCAATGACTATAGTCCATGAAAATTTTCAAAGATTATAGTCCATGAAATTCTTCAAAGACTATAGTAAATGAAGTTCTTCAAAAGCTATACTTCATGAAATTTTTCAAAGACAATAGTCCATGAAATTTTTCAAAGATTATAGTCCATGGAATTTTCAGACTATAGTCCACCAAATTTTCTAAGACTGTAGTCCATGAAATTCGTCAAAGATTATAGTTCATGGAATTTTTCAAAGACTATAATCCATGAAATTCTCCAAAGACTATAGTCCATGCATTTCTTCAAAGACTACAGCACATGAAATATTTCAAAGACTATATTCCATGGAATTTTTCAAAGAGTACAGTCCATGGAATTTTTCAATGACTATAGTCCATGAAAATTTTCAAAGATTATAGTCCATGAAATTCTTCAAAGACTATAGTAAATGAAGTTCTTCAAAAGCTATACTTCATGAAATTTTTCAAAGACAATAAATAGTCCATGAAATTTTTCAAAGATTATAGTCCATGGAATTTTCAGACTATAGTCCACCAAATTTTCTAAGACTGTAGTCCATGAAATTTGTCAAAGATTAAGGTTCATGGAATTTTTCAAAGACTATAATCCATGAAATTCTTCAAAGACTATAGTCCATGCATTTCTTCAAAGACTACAGCAAATGAAATATTTCAAAGACTATATTCCATTGAATTTTTCAAAGACTAGAGTTCATGGAATTTTTCCATGAAGTACTTCCATGAATTTCTTCAAAGACTACAGTACATTAGATTTTCCGAAGACTATATTCCATGGAATTTTTCAAAGACTATAGTCCATGGAATTTTCAAAGACTATAGTCCACAAAATTTGCCATGACTATAGTCTATTAAATTCTTCAAAGACTACAGTCCATGGAATTTTTAAAGACTATAGTCCATGAAATTTTTCAAAGATTATAGTCCATGGAATTTTCAGACTATAGTCCACCAAATTTTCTAAGACTGTAGTCCATGAAATTTGTCAAAGATTAAGGTTCATGGAATTTTTCAAAGACTATAATCCATGAAATTCTTCAAAGACTATAGTCCATGCATTTCTTCAAAGAATACAGCACATGAAATATTTCAAAGACTATATTCCATGGAATTTTTCAAAGACTACAGTTCATGGAATTTTTCCATGAAATACTTCAAAGACTATAGTCCATGAATTTCTTCAAAGGCTACAGTACATGAAATTTTTCGAAGACTATATTCCATGGAATTCTTCAAAGACTATAGTCCATGCATTTCTTCAAAGACTACAACACATGAAATATTTCGAAGACTATATTCCATGGAATTCTTCAAAGACTATAGTCCATGCATTTCTTCAAAGACTACAGCACAAGAAATATTTCAAAGACTATATTCCATGGAATTCTTCAAAGACGATAGTCCATGCATTTCTTCAAAGACTACAGCATATGAAATATTTCAAAGACAATATTCCATGGAATTATTCAAAGACTATAGTCCATGCATTTCTTCAAAGACTACAGCACATGAAATATTTCAAAGACTATATTCCATGGAATATTTCAAGGCTATATTCCATGGAATTTTTCAAAGACTACAGTTCATGGAATTTATCCATGAAATACTTCAAAGACTATAGTCCATGAATTTCTTCAAAGACTACAGTACATGAAATTTTTCGAAGACGATATTCCATGGAATTCTTCAAAGACTATAGTCCATGCATTTCTTCAAAGACTACAGCACATGAAATATTTCAAAGACTATAATCCATGAAATTCTTCAAAGACTATAGTCCATGCATTTCTTCAAAGACTACAGCACATGAAATATTTCAAAGACTATATTCCATGGAATTTTTCAAAGACTACAGTTCATGGAATTTTTCCATGAAATACTTCCATGAATTTCTTCAAAGACTACAGTACATTAGATTTTCCGAAGACTATATTCCATGGAATTTTTCAAAGACTATAGTCCATGGAATTTTCAAAGACTATAGTCCACAAAATTTGCCATGACTATAGTCTATTAAATTCTTCAAAGACTACAGTCCATGGAATTTTTAAAGACTATAGTCCATGGAATTTTTCAAAGACTATAGTCCATGGAATTTTCAGACTATAGTCCACCAAATTTTCTAAGACTGTAGTCCATGAAATTTGTCAAAGATTAAGGTTCATGAAATTTTTCAAAGACTATATTCCATGGAATTCTTCAAAGACTATAGTCCATGCATTTCTTCAAAGACTACAGCACATGAAATATTTCAAAGACTATATTCCATGGAATTTTTCAAAGACTACAGTTCATGGAATTTTTCCATGAAATACTTCAAAGACTATAGTCCATGAATTTCTTCAAAGACTATAGTCCATGGAATTTTCAGACTATAGTCCACCAAATTTTCTAAGACTGTAGTCCATGAAATTTGTCAAAGATTAAGGTTCATGAAATTTTTCAAAGACTATATTCCATGGAATTCTTCAAAGACTATAGTTCATGCATTCTTCAAAGACTACAGCACAAGAAATATTTCAAAGACTATATTCCATGGAATTCTTCAAAGACTATAGTCCATGCATTTCTTCAAAGACTACAGCACATGAAATATTTCGAAGACTATATTCCATGGAATTCTTCAAAGACAGTCCATGCATTTCTTCAAAGACTACAGCACATGAAATATTTCAAAGACTATATTCCATGGAATATTTCAAAGACTATATTCCATGGAATTTTTCAAAGACTACAGTTCATGGAATTTTTCCATGAAATACTTCAAAGACTATAGCCCATGAATTTCTTCAAAGACTACAGTACATGAAATTTTTCGAAGACTATATTCCATGGAATTCTTCAAAGACTATAGTCCATGCATTTCTTCAAAGACTACAGCACATGAAATATTTCAAAGACTATATCCCTTGGAATTCTTCAAAGAATATAGTCCATGCATTTCTTCAAAGACTACAGCACAAGAAATATTTCAAAGACTATATTCCATGGAATTCTTCAAAGACTATAGTCCATGCATTTCTTCGAAGACTACAGCACATGAAATATTTCAAAGACTGTATTCCATGGAATTCGTCAAAGACTATAGTCCATGCATTTCTTCAAAGACTACAGCACATGAAATATTTCAAAGACTATAGTCCATGGAATATTTCAAAGACTATATTCCATGGAATTTTTCAAAGACTACAGTTCATGGAATTTTTCCATGAAATACTTCAAAGACTATAGTCCATGAATTTCTTCAAAGACTATAGTCCATGAATTTCTTCAAAGACTATAGTCCATGGAATTTTCAGACTATAGTCCACCAAATTTTCTAAGACTGTAGTCCATGAAATTTGTCAAAGATTATAGTTCATGGAATTTTTCAAAGACTATAATCCATGAAATTCTTCAAAGACTATAGTCCATGCATTTCTTCAAAGACTACAGCACATGAAATATTTCAAAGACTATATTCCATGGAATTTTTCAAAGACTATAGTCCACGCATTTCTTCAAAGACTACAGCACATGAAATATTTCAAAGACTATAATCCATGAAATTCTTCAAAGACTATTGTCCATGCATTTCTTCAAAGACTACAGTACATGAAATTTTTCGAAGACTATATTCCAGGGAATTTTTCAAAGACTATAGTCCATGGAATTTTCAAAGACTATAGTCCACAAAATTTGCCATGACTATAGTCTATTAAATTCTTCAAAGACTACAGTCCATGGAATTTTTAAAGACTATAGTCCATGAAATTTTTCAAAGACTATAGTCCATGGAATTTTCAGACTATAGTCCACAAAATTTGCCATGACTATAGTCTATTAAATTCTTCAAAGACTACAGTCCATGGAATTTTTCAATGACTATAGTCCATGAAAATTTTCAAAGATTATAGTCCATGAAATTCTTCAAAGACTTTGGTCAATGAAGTTCTTCAAAAGCTATACTTCATGAAATTTTTCAAAGACAATAGTCCATGAAATTTTTCAAAGATTATAGTCCATGGAATTTTCAGACTATAGTCCACCAAATTTTCTAAGACTGTAGTCCATGAAATTTGTCAATGATTAAGGTTCATGGAATTTTTCAAAGACTATAATCCATGAAATTCTTCAAAGACTATAGTCCATGCATTTCTTCAAAGACTACAGCACATGAAATATTTCAAAGACTATATTCCATGGAATTTTTCAAAGACTACAGTTCATGGAATTTTTCCATGAAATACTTCAAAGACTATAGTCCATGAATTTCTTCAAAGACTACAGTACATGAAATTTTTCGAAGACTATATTCCATGGAATTCTTCAAAGACTATAGTCCATGCATTTCTTCAAAGACTACAACACATGAAATATTTCGAAGACTATATTCCATGGAATTCTTCAAAGACTATAGTCCATGCATTTCTTCAAAGACTACAGCACAAGAAATATGTCAAAGACTATATTCCATGGAATTCTTCAAAGACTATAGTCCATGAATTTCTTCAAAGACTACAGTACATGAAATTTTTCGAAGACGATATTAAATGGAATTCTTCAAAGACTATAGTCCATGCATTTCTTCAAAGACTACAGCACATGAAATATTTCAAAGACTATATTCCATGGAATTTTTCAAAGACTATAGTCCACGCATTTCTTCAAAGACTACAGCACATGAAATATTTCAAAGACTATAATCCATGAAATTCTTCAAAGACTATTGTCCATGCATTTCTTCAAAGACTACAGTACATGAAATTTTTCGAAGACTATATTCCAGGGAATTTTTCAAAGACTATAGTCCATGGAATTTTCAAAGACTATAGTCCACAAAATTTGCCATGACTATAGTCTATTAAATTCTTCAAAGACTACAGTCCATGGAATTTTTAAAGACTATAGTCCATGAAATTTTTCAAAGACTATAGTCCATGGAATTTTCAGACTATAGTCCACAAAATTTGCCATGACTATAGTCTATTAAATTCTTCAAAGACTACAGTCCATGGAATTTTTCAATGACTATAGTCCATGAAAATTTTCAAAGATTATAGTCCATGAAATTCTTCAAAGACTTTGGTCAATGAAGTTCTTCAAAAGCTATACTTCATGAAATTTTTCAAAGACAATAGTCCATGAAATTTTTCAAAGATTATAGTCCATGGAATTTTCAGACTATAGTCCACCAAATTTTCTAAGACTGTAGTCCATGAAATTTGTCAAAGATTAAGGTTCATGGAATTTTTCAAAGACTATAATCCATGAAATTCTTCAAAGACTATAGTCCATGCATTTCTTCAAAGACTACAGCACATGAAATATTTCAAAGACTATATTCCATGGAATTTTTCAAAGACTACAGTTCATGGAATTTTTCCATGAAATACTTCAAAGACTATAGTCCATGAATTTCTTCAAAGACATGAAATTTTTCGAAGACTATATTCCATGGAATTCTTCAAAGACTATAGTCCATGCATTTCTTCAAAGACTACAACACATGAAATATTTCGAAGACTATATTCCATGGAATTCTTCAAAGACTATAGTCCATGCATTTCTTCAAAGACTACAGCACAAGAAATATTTCAAAGACTATATTCCATGGAATTCTTCAAAGACGATAGTCCATGCATTTCTTCAAAGACTACAGCATATGAAATATTTCAAAGACAATATTCCATGGAATTATTCAAAGACTATAGTCCATGCATTTCTTCAAAGACTACAGCACATGAAATATTTCAAAGACTATATTCCATGGAATATTTCAAAGACTATATTCCATGGAATTTTTCAAAGACTACAGTTCATGGAATTTATCCATGAAATACTTCAAAGACTATAGTCCATGAATTTCTTCAAAGACTACAGTACATGAAATTTTTCGAAGACGATATTCCATGGAATTCTTCAAAGACTATAGTCCATGCATTTCTTCAAAGACTACAGCACATGAAATATTTCAAAGACTATATTCCATGGAATTTTTCAAAGACTACAGTTCATGGAATTTTTCCATGAAATACTTCCATGAATTTCTTCAAAGACTACAGTACATTAGATTTTCCGAAGACTATATTCCATGGAATTTTTCAAAGACTATAGTCCATGGAATTTTCAAAGACTATAGTCCACAAAATTTGCCATGACTATAGTCTATTAAATTCTTCAAAGACTACAGTCCATGGAATTTTTAAAGACTATAGTCCATGGAATTTTTCAAAGACTATAGTCCATGGAATTTTCAGACTATAGTCCACCAAATTTTCTAAGACTGTAGTCCATGAAATTTGTCAAAGATTAAGGTTCATGAAATTTTTCAAAGACTATATTCCATGGAATTCTTCAAAGACTATAGTCCATGCATTTCTTCAAAGACTACAGCACATGAAATATTTCAAAGACTATATTCCATGGAATTTTTCAAAGACTACAGTTCATGGAATTTTTCCATGAAATACTTCAAAGACTATAGTCCATGAATTTCTTCAAAGACTATAGTCCATGGAATTTTCAGACTATAGTCCACCAAATTTTCTAAGACTGTAGTCCATGAAATTTGTCAAAGATTAAGGTTCATGAAATTTTTCAAAGACTATATTCCATGGAATTCTTCAAAGACTATAGTTCATGCATTCTTCAAAGACTACAGCACAAGAAATATTTCAAAGACTATATTCCATGGAATTCTTCAAAGACTATAGTCCATGCATTTCTTCAAAGACTACAGCACATGAAATATTTCGAAGACTATATTCCATGGAATTCTTCAAAGACAGTCCATGCATTTCTTCAAAGACTACAGCACATGAAATATTTCAAAGACTATATTCCATGGAATATTTCAAAGACTATATTCCATGGAATTTTTCAAAGACTACAGTTCATGGAATTTTTCCATGAAATACTTCAAAGACTATAGCCCATGAATTTCTTCAAAGACTACAGTACATGAAATTTTTCGAAGACTATATTCCATGGAATTCTTCAAAGACTATAGTCCATGCATTTCTTCAAAGACTACAGCACATGAAATATTTCAAAGACTATATCCCTTGGAATTCTTCAAAGAATATAGTCCATGCATTTCTTCAAAGACTACAGCACAAGAAATATTTCAAAGACTATATTCCATGGAATTCTTCAAAGACTATAGTCCATGCATTTCTTCGAAGACTACAGCACATGAAATATTTCAAAGACTGTATTCCATGGAATTCATCAAAGACTATAGTCCATGCATTTCTTCAAAGACTACAGCACATGAAATATTTCAAAGACTATAGTCCATGGAATATTTCAAAGACTATATTCCATGGAATTTTTCAAAGACTACAGTTCATGGAATTTTTCCATGAAATACTTCAAAGACTATAGTCCATGAATTTCTTCAAAGACTATAGTCCATGAATTTCTTCAAAGACTATAGTCCATGGAATTTTCAGACTATAGTCCACCAAATTTTCTAAGACTGTAGTCCATGAAATTTGTCAAAGATTATAGTTCATGGAATTTTTCAAAGACTATAATCCATGAAATTCTTCAAAGACTATAGTCCATGCATTTCTTCAAAGACTACAGCACATGAAATATTTCAAAGACTATATTCCATGGAATTTTTCAAAGACTATAGTCCACGCATTTCTTCAAAGACTACAGCACATGAAATATTTCAAAGACTATAATCCATGAAATTCTTCAAAGACTATTGTCCATGCATTTCTTCAAAGACTACAGTACATGAAATTTTTCGAAGACTATATTCCAGGGAATTTTTCAAAGACTATAGTCCATGGAATTTTCAAAGACTATAGTCCACAAAATTTGCCATGGCTATAGTCTATTAAATTCTTCAAAGACTACAGTCCATGGAATTTTTAAAGACTATAGTCCATGAAATTTTTCAAAGACTATAGTCCATGGAATTTTCAGACTATAGTCCACAAAATTTGCCATGACTATAGTCTATTAAATTCTTCAAAGACTACAGTCCATGGAATTTTTCAATGACTATAGTCCATGAAAATTTTCAAAAATTATAGTCCATGAAATTCTTCAAAGACTTTGGTCAATGAAGTTCTTCAAAAGCTATACTTCATGAAATTTTTCAAAGACAATAGTCCATGAAATTTTTCAAAGATTATAGTCCATGGAATTTTCAGACTATAGTCCACCAAATTTTCTAAGACTGTAGTCCATGAAATTTGTCAATGATTAAGGTTCATGGAATTTTTCAAAGACTATAATCCATGAAATTCTTCAAAGACTATAGTCCATGCATTTCTTCAAAGACTACAGCACATGAAATATTTCAAAGACTATATTCCATGGAATTTTTCAAAGACTACAGTTCATGGAATTTTTCCATGAAATACTTCAAAGACTATAGTCCATGAATTTCTTCAAAGACTACAGTACATGAAATTTTTCGAAGACTATATTCCATGGAATTCTTCAAAGACTATAGTCCATGCATTTCTTCAAAGACTACAACACATGAAATATTTCGAAGACTATATTCCATGGAATTCTTCAAAGACTATAGTCCATGCATTTCTTCAAAGACTACAGCACAAGAAATATGTCAAAGACTATATTCCATGGAATTCTTCAAAGACTATAGTCCATGAATTTCTTCAAAGACTACAGTACATGAAATTTTTCGAAGACGATATTAAATGGAATTCTTCAAAGACTATAGTCCATGCATTTCTTCAAAGACTACAGCACATGAAATATTTCAAAGACTATATTCCATGGAATTTTTCAAAGACTACAGTTCATGGAATTTTTCCATGAAATACTTCCATGAATTTCCTCAAAGACTACAGTACATTAGGTTTTCCGAAGACTATATTCCATGGAATTTTTCAAAGACTATAGTCCATGGAATTTTCAAAGACTATTGTCCACAAAATTTGCCATGACTATAGTCTATTAAATTCTTCAAAGACTACAGTCCATGGAATTTTTAAATACTATAGTCCATGGAATTTTTCAAAGACTATAGTCCATGGAATTTTCAGACTATAGTCCACCAAATTTTCTAAGACTGTAGTCCATGAAATTTGTCAAAGATTAAGGTTCATGGAATTTTTCAAAGACTATAATCCATGAAATTCTTCAAAGACTATAGTCCATGCATTTCTTCAAAGAGTACATGAAATTTTTCGAAGACTATATTCCATGGAATTTTTCAAAGAGTACAGTCCATGGAATTTTTCAATGACTATAGTCCATGAAAATTTTAAAAGTTTATAGTCCATGAAATTCTTCAAAGACTATTATAGTCAATGAAGTTCTTCAAAAGTTATACTTAATGAAATTTTTCAAAGACAATAGTCCATGAAATTTTTCAAAGATTAAGGTTCATGGAATTTTTCAAAGACTATAATCCATGAAATTCTTCAAAGACTATAGTCCATGCATTTCTTCAAAGACTACATACAGCACATGAAATATTTCAAAGACTATATTCCATGGAATTTTTCAAAGACTACAGTTCATGGAATTTTTCCATGAAATACTTCAAAGACTATAGTCCATGAATTTCTTCAAAGACTATAGTCCATGGAATTTTCAGACTATAGTCCACCAAATTTTCTAAGACTGTAGTCCATGAAATTTGTCAAAGTTTAAGGTTCATGAAATTTTTCAAAGACTATATTCCATGGAATTCTTCAAAGACTATAGTTCATGCATTTCTTCAAAGACTACAGCACAAGAAATATTTCAAAGACTATATTCCATGGAATTCTTCAAAGACTATAGTCCATGCATTTCTTCAAAGACTACACACCATGAAATATTTCAAAGACTATATTCCATGGAATTCTTCAAAGACAGTCCATGCATTTCTTCGAAGACTACAGCACATGAAATATTTCAAAGACTATATTCCATGGAATATTTCAAAGACTATATTCCATGGAATTTTTCAAAGACTACAGTTCATGGAATTTTTCCATGAAATACTTCAAAGACTATAGTCCATGAATTTCTTCAAAGACTACAGTACATGAAATTTTTCGAAGACTATATTCCATGGAATTCTTCAAAGACTATAGTCCATGCATTTCTTCAAAGACTACAGCACATGAAATATTTCAAAGACTATATCCCTTGGAATTCTTCAAAGACTATAGTCCATGCATTTCTTCAAAGACTACAGCACAAGAAATATTTCAAAGACTATATTCCATGGTATTCTTCAAAGACTATAGTCCATGCATTTCTTCGAAGACTACAGCACATGAAATATTTCAAAGACTATATTCCATGGAATACTTCAAAGACTATAGTCCATGCATTTCTTCAAAGACTACAGCACATGAAATATTTCAAAGACTATAATCCATGAAATTCTTCAAAGACTATTGTCCATGCATTTCTTCAAAGACTATAGTCCATGGAATTTTCAGACTATAGTCCACCAAATTTTCTAAGACTGTAGTCCATGAAATTTGTCAAAGATTATAGTTCATGGAATTTTTCAAAGACTATAATCCATGAAATTCTTCAAAGACTATAGTCCATGCATTTCTTCAAAGACTACAGCACATGAAATATTTCAAAGACTATATTCCATGGAATTTTTCAAAGACTATAGTCCATGCATTTCTTCAAAGACTACAGCACATGAAATATTTCAAAGACTATAATCCATGAAATTCTTCAAAGACTATTGTCCATGAATTTCCTCAAAGACTACAGTACATGAAATTTTTCGAAGACTATATTCCAGGGAATTTTTCAAAGAGTACAGTCCATGGAATTTTTCAATGACTATAGTCCATGAAAATTTTCAAAGATTATAGTCCATGAAATTCTTCAAAGACTTTGGTCAATGAAGTTCTTCAAAAGCTATACTTCATGAAATTTTTCAAAGACAATAGTCCATGAAATTTTTCAAAGATTATAGTCCATGGAATTTTCAGACTATAGTCCACCAAATTTTCTAAGACTGTAGTCCATGAAATTTGTCAAAGATTAAGGTTCATGAAATTCTTCAAAGACTATAGTCCATGCATTTCTTCAAAGACTACAGCACATGAAATATTTCAAAGACTATATTCCATGGAATTCTTCAAAGACTATAGTCCATGCATTTCTTCAAAGACTACAGCACATGAAATATTTCAAAGACTATATTCCATGGAATATTTCAAAGACTATATTCCATGGAATTTTTCAAAGACTACAGTTCATGGAATTTTTCCATGAAATACTTCAAAGACTATAGTCCATGAATTTCTTCATAGACTATAGTCCATGGAATCATCAGGCTATAGTCCACCAAATTTTCTAAGACTGTAGTCCATGAAATTTGTCAAAGATTAAGGTTCATGGAATTTTTCAAAGACTATATTCCATGGAATTTTTCAAAGACTACAGTTCATGGAATTTTTCCATGAAATACTTCCATGAATTTCTTCAAAGAATACAGTACATTAAATTTTCCGAAGACTATATTCCATGGAATTTTTCAAAGACTATAGTCCACAAAATTTGCCATGACTATAGTCTATTAAATTCTTCAAAGACTACAGTCCATGGAATTTTTAAAGACTATAGTCCATGGAATTTTCAGACTATAGTCCACCAAATTTTCTAAGCCTGTAGTCCATGAAATTTGTCAAAGATTAAGGTTCATGGAATTTTTCAAAGACTATAATCCATGAAATTCTTCAAAGACTATAGTCCATGCATTTCTTCAAAGAGTACATGAAATTTTTCGAAGACTACATTCCATGGAATTTTTCAAATAGTACAGTCCATGGAATTTTTCAATGACTATAGTCCATGAAAATTCTCAAAGTTTATAGTCAATGAAGTTCTTCAAAAGCTATACTTCATGAAATTTTTCAAAGACAATAGTCCATCAAATATTTCAAAGACTATATTCCATGGAATTTTTCAAAGACTACAGTTCATGGAATTTTTCCATGAAATACTTCAAAGACTATAGTCCATGAATTTCTTCAAAGACTACAGTACATGAAATTTTTCGAAGACTATAGTCCATGGAATTTTCAAAGACTATAGTCCACGAAATTTTCCAAGACTATAGTCCATTAAATTCTTCAAAGACTGCAGTCCATGGAATTTTTAAAGACTATTGTCCATGGAATTTTTCAAAGACTATGGTCCATGAAATTCTTCAAAGACTATATAGTCCATGCATTTCTTCAAAGACTACAGCACATGAAATATTTCAAAGACTATATTCCATGGAATTTTTCAAAGACTACAGTTCATGGAATTTTTCCATGAAATACTTCCATGAATTTCTTCAAAGACTACAGTACATTAGGTTTTCCGAAGACTATATTCCATGGAATTTTTCAAAGACTATAGTCCATGGAATTTTCAAAGACTATAGTCCACAAAATTTGCCATGAATATAGTCTATTAAATTCTTCAAAGACTACAGTCCATGGAATTTTTAAATACTATAGTCCATGGAATTTTTCAAAGACTATAGTCCATGGAATTTTCAGACTATAGTCCACCAAATTTTCTAAGACTGTAGTCCATGAAATTTGTCAAAGATTAAGGTTCATGGAATTTTTCAAAGACTATAATCCATGAAATTCTTCAAAGACTATAGTCCATGCATTTCTTCAAAGAGTACATGAAATTTTTCGAAGACTATATTCCATGGAATTTTTCAAAGAGTACAGTCCATGGAATTTTTCAATGACTATAGTCCATGAAAATTTTAAAAGTTTATAGTCCATGAAATTCTTCAAAGACTATTATAGTCAATGAAGTTCTTCAAAAGTTATACTTAATGAAATTTTTCAAAGACAATAGTCCATGAAATTTTTCAAAGATTAAGGTTCATGGAATTTTTCAAAGACTATAATCCATGAAATTCTTCAAAGACTATAGTCCATGCATTTCTTCAAAGACTACATACAGCACATGAAATATTTCAAAGACTATATTCCATGGAATTTTTCAAAGACTACAGTTCATGGAATTTTTCCATGAAATACTTCAAAGACTATAGTCCATGAATTTCTTCAAAGACTATAGTCCATGGAATTTTCAGACTATAGTCCACCAAATTTTCTAAGACTGTAGTCCATGAAATTTGTCAAAGTTTAAGGTTCATGAAATTTTTCAAAGACTATATTCCATGGAATTCTTCAAAGACTATAGTTCATGCATTTCTTCAAAGACTACAGCACAAGAAATATTTCAAAGACTATATTCCATGGAATTCTTCAAAGACTATAGTCCATGCATTTCTTCAAAGACTACACACCATGAAATATTTCAAAGACTATATTCCATGGAATTCTTCAAAGACAGTCCATGCATTTCTTCGAAGACTACAGCACATGAAATATTTCAAAGACTATATTCCATGGAATATTTCAAAGACTATATTCCATGGAATTTTTCAAAGACTACAGTTCATGGAATTTTTCCATGAAATACTTCAAAGACTATAGTCCATGAATTTCTTCAAAGACTACAGTACATGAAATTTTTCGAAGACTATATTCCATGGAATTCTTCAAAGACTATAGTCCATGCATTTCTTCAAAGACTACAGCACATGAAATATTTCAAAGACTATATCCCTTGGAATTCTTCAAAGACTATAGTCCATGCATTTCTTCAAAGACTACAGCACAAGAAATATTTCAAAGACTATATTCCATGGTATTCTTCAAAGACTATAGTCCATGCATTTCTTCGAAGACTACAGCACATGAAATATTTCAAAGACTATATTCCATGGAATACTTCAAAGACTATAGTCCATGCATTTCTTCAAAGACTACAGCACATGAAATATTTCAAAGACTATAATCCATGAAATTCTTCAAAGACTATTGTCCATGCATTTCTTCAAAGACTATAGTCCATGGAATTTTCAGACTATAGTCCACCAAATTTTCTAAGACTGTAGTCCATGAAATTTGTCAAAGATTATAGTTCATGGAATTTTTCAAAGACTATAATCCATGAAATTCTTCAAAGACTATAGTCCATGCATTTCTTCAAAGACTACAGCACATGAAATATTTCAAAGACTATATTCCATGGAATTTTTCAAAGACTATAGTCCATGCATTTCTTCAAAGACTACAGCACATGAAATATTTCAAAGACTATAATCCATGAAATTCTTCAAAGACTATTGTCCATGAATTTCCTCAAAGACTACAGTACATGAAATTTTTCGAAGACTATATTCCAGGGAATTTTTCAAAGAGTACAGTCCATGGAATTTTTCAATGACTATAGTCCATGAAAATTTTCAAAGATTATAGTCCATGAAATTCTTCAAAGACTTTGGTCAATGAAGTTCTTCAAAAGCTATACTTCATGAAATTTTTCAAAGACAATAGTCCATGAAATTTTTCAAAGATTATAGTCCATGGAATTTTCAGACTATAGTCCACCAAATTTTCTAAGACTGTAGTCCATGAAATTTGTCAAAGATTAAGGTTCATGAAATTCTTCAAAGACTATAGTCCATGCATTTCTTCAAAGACTACAGCACATGAAATATTTCAAAGACTATATTCCATGGAATTCTTCAAAGACTATAGTCCATGCATTTCTTCAAAGACTACAGCACATGAAATATTTCAAAGACTATATTCCATGGAATATTTCAAAGACTATATTCCATGGAATTTTTCAAAGACTACAGTTCATGGAATTTTTCCATGAAATACTTCAAAGACTATAGTCCATGAATTTCTTCATAGACTATAGTCCATGGAATCATCAGGCTATAGTCCACCAAATTTTCTAAGACTGTAGTCCATGAAATTTGTCAAAGATTAAGGTTCATGGAATTTTTCAAAGACTATATTCCATGGAATTTTTCAAAGACTACAGTTCATGGAATTTTTCCATGAAATACTTCCATGAATTTCTTCAAAGAATACAGTACATTAAATTTTCCGAAGACTATATTCCATGGAATTTTTCAAAGACTATAGTCCACAAAATTTGCCATGACTATAGTCTATTAAATTCTTCAAAGACTACAGTCCATGGAATTTTTAAAGACTATAGTCCATGGAATTTTCAGACTATAGTCCACCAAATTTTCTAAGCCTGTAGTCCATGAAATTTGTCAAAGATTAAGGTTCATGGAATTTTTCAAAGACTATAATCCATGAAATTCTTCAAAGACTATAGTCCATGCATTTCTTCAAAGAGTACATGAAATTTTTCGAAGACTACATTCCATGGAATTTTTCAAATAGTACAGTCCATGGAATTTTTCAATGACTATAGTCCATGAAAATTCTCAAAGTTTATAGTCAATGAAGTTCTTCAAAAGCTATACTTCATGAAATTTTTCAAAGACAATAGTCCATCAAATATTTCAAAGACTATATTCCATGGAATTTTTCAAAGACTACAGTTCATGGAATTTTTCCATGAAATACTTCAAAGACTATAGTCCATGAATTTCTTCAAAGACTACAGTACATGAAATTTTTCGAAGACTATAGTCCATGGAATTTTCAAAGACTATAGTCCACGAAATTTTCCAAGACTATAGTCCATTAAATTCTTCAAAGACTGCAGTCCATGGAATTTTTAAAGACTATTGTCCATGGAATTTTTCAAAGACTATGGTCCATGAAATTCTTCAAAGACTATATAGTCCATGCATTTCTTCAAAGACTACAGCACATGAAATATTTCAAAGACTATATTCCATGGAATTTTTCAAAGACTACAGTTCATGGAATTTTTCCATGAAATACTTCAAAGACTATAGTCCATGAATTTCTTCAAAGACTACAGTACATGAAATTTTTCGAAGACTATATTCCATGGAATTTTTCAAAAACTATAGTCCATGGAATTTTCAAAGACTATAGTCCATTAAATTCTTCAAAGACTACAGTCCATGGAATTTTTAAAGACTATAGTCCATGGAATTTTTCAAAGACTATGGTCCATGAAATTCTTCAAAGACAATAGTGCATGTAATTTTTCGAAGACTATAGTTAATGCAATTTTTCAAAGTCTAATGTCCATGAAATTCTCTACCACTCAACTGGGTAATTTTTTTTTCAAGTCCCACCCTCAGTGGGTAATAAAACAGATAAAGTTAAATATATTCCGGTTTTCCCAAACATAAAACAGCGTAACTGATAAAAATGCTTCTTTTAGAAACGAAACGTCTTTCAATTCTCAGAAGCAAACTGAGTTTTCCATATACATCTCTTTTTCACAGGTACCGTTAGGATTACTAGCAGGAAACATTCATAAATAGCAGGTTTACCCTTGAGACAAAAGTGCATGCAGAGAAAAGTGTGAGTTTTCGCAAGGGAGTGTGAAAAAACCCCGAGTGTCATAAACGGGCATACACGGAAATGCAACCCACAACACATATACAGAGCTCGCTTATGAAGACTAGCTTCTCAAAGAAAAAGGAAGAAAAGGCCATCTGTGGTAGGTAGGACGAACTAGAAGAACCCATCTATAAGTGCGAGAAGCTACGGGATGGAAAATCACGGCATACCCATAGCAATCAGCATGAAAATTGCCACGACGTCTAAATCCATCATAACCAGCACTAGTGCATCCGGCCATGACGTCTATACATGGCATACCCAGATGAGTGGTTAAAAGACTACAGTCCATGAAATTTTTCAAATACTATAGTTCAAGGAATTTTTCTAAGACTATAGTCCATGAAACTCTTCAAAGACACCATTCTGTGGAATTTTTCGAAGTCTATCGTCCAGGGAATTCTTCAAAGACTATAGTTCATGGAATTTTTGGAAGACTATAGTTCATGCAATTTTTCAAAGTCTATAGTCCATGAAACTCTTAAACCAGTGTGTACATATTTTCCTTCTCAAAAATATTTTTATGCTTATTAAGAGGTTCTTCCAT